>DWJQ01000087.1:0-19375 GCA_018248915.1 Hesperia meskei straton | reverse complement strand
GACCGCCAGCCACGTATAACCCAAATTATATTGACCGCTCGGACCGTTGGCGCCGTTATATATATATATAGGGAATATATAGGTATATATAGGGTGCTTTATTAGCTCTTAATAAGACGAAGAAGTACGAAATTATAATATGAGCCATCAAAAAAAAGGATAAAAATAATACTTGCGGGTTATAGTTGATCACTTTCTTTATTATTCCGGGGTATCAACAAGAAATATTGTGTCAATAATTATTATAATAATACTTAAATTGTAGGTACTGCTATAGGATACAGATAGGTAGTAGATTTCCATTTTGATACATTACAGTATAAATTATTTTAGTTTTGATTCCATCTTCCGCGCACAATATTATTCTCCTAAATATTACTGCATCACAGATCAATCGTGTACTTAATTGTTTCTGGTCTCCATAAAGAAATAAATCAGGGCGGAACATGGTTTTAAAAGTTTTAAACTACGGAATATGAAATTGCAACCGTTCGTACATCGCTCTAAAATGATACAAGTTGCGCGCTGTAGAATAAATGCTAACGGATGTGTAGAGAATGAGTTCCCTTAGCTATATTCTAGTAGCGCGTCACAATAAGTTAAAAAATAATCTGTTTACAAATAGTAGTACTATTTATTTACAGTATTAATAGTTTTTGCGATATGCATAATAGGATTTAATAAATTTGTCTAATTTTTACAGGGATGTATAAATAAAAACATAACTTGATTCAATAAAAAGAAATAATTACGCATTAATAAACATATTATTTAAGACAGACAAAGATCATCAAACATAACAATGAACAAAAGTATCCGTAGATCCTACCAGTAGAAGATCGACAAAATAATAACTACCTACATAATAGCATAATCTCAAACAGATTTTTATTTAAACAAAAATCATCCACTTGGAAATTGTGTTGCGTCCGTCGTCTGTGATGTTCGGGGAAGATAAGAAACCACTGGGTAGTGCGACCAAAACGTTTTAAAAGCATTTCGGCAGCCATCCAAGTATCTTTCTATATTGTTTTATAATCTAGACACCACGAATAAACTTCAAATACGATAATTTTTTCAAAGACATGTACCACGTATGTGAATAGTCGTCGCCGACCGCAAAGCCTCCAGACGTATAATCCAAGTGATGCGTTGCGAAGGTCTATGCTAAGCGTAGTGCAGTGATCGCAAGCTACTCGTGTATAAGGCTACGTTCGACCCTGTTACAGGCATCACACCGATAATTTCATACAAATTTATCTATAAAACATTTAAGAAACATGCACGTATACTATTGCACACATAGATCAAGATTATGCTACGTCTTAAATTACGCTATGGTAACTGTTTTTGATTATTCACTATTAACATTAACAAGTCGCCGCAGCACTTCCTATTCTATCTATCCAGATAAAGACCATACACCAAAGTTAAATAGCACCCATGAGAATATCTTACACTTACACTTAATGCAACAATTTGTTATGTACACTATATTTACAATATTTACATATACCTATCCATAAAAGTAATAACTCTCACTCAACCTGACATATTGAGTGTCTCGAATATAAATTGATTATGTAATGGCTGCCTTAAATTACACAGTCTCATAAAAATAATATTTAGTTTGTTCCTAAATGAGATACATCCTTGTTTCGTATAATAAAATCAGTCACTCTATAAAAATTATCGTGGGAAACTCCGAGTCCAGCGTTTCACTATCGAGTTAGGGTACAGTTTTCACAAAAACATGTACTTTATTAAATATCTGTCTTGAAAATCTTGAAACATACAAGAAATCATAATGAGGTATTGACTTTAACAGACAATTGAGTATATCAAATGGAATAATTCAGTTCATCTAAATTAAAGTTTACAACGAGTCGATTAAAAAATTAAACATCGATATTAAAATCGATTAAAATAAAAAGGGTTATTGTTAATTGAGCCGTTTAGAATAGATTTAATGTCAGCTAACGAGGACGGTTTCGATCTTGAGGAGTTGTCTGAGTTTGTCGGTGACGCGGATGAGGGCGACCTTGGAGGCGCGCACGTTCACCTTCTCTCCAGCACCGAGTAGCTGGTGGCACTGCGCACGCTCCAGGAACTCCTGGGTGCGGATCTCTCGTAGCAGCTCCTTAGGAGACCCCGACCCGCAGTGGATTTGCTTCAGTAAACTTTCTTTTGATTTTATCTGGAAATAAATATGATTTTATTATTAATTAACGAACCTTGCGGTGTAAACGTTCTTACCCTTTATAATTAAGTAGGTATGTAAGGTTCATTTTATAATATTAATTATAATATGTAATAACAATAAATTATGGAAATTCTAAGCGGCATAGGTATGTGATTATTAATAATTTATATAACTTAACGGAAAGGTCAAGAATACGTTTAATAACTTATACAATACACGGGTATTAATAGGGTGGTTTACTAGTTCAAGTATTTCTACAGAAAAAAATGAATTCTATGTTTTCTGCAGTGGCGTCAACTATAATCGGCAAAATGCCACGGACCCTTCCGGCTGGGAAGGGGCCCCCGGTCAGAGGAGAATTCCAACTCTTATTTTATATCTTAAACTTTCCTGAAGATATTGTGGCCCATCCCGTGAATTTGCCACGGGCCTCGAGCGGTATAGTTACGCCACTGGTTCCCTGGTGTCTGTTGTAGATTAACACTAAAGCAATAATAGCCCACCTGCAATACATTAGTGACGTCCTGCAGCAGGCACCAGAGGCCGTCAGCGGGCTGTCCGGGCACGGTGCGCAAGCTGTAGAAGGGCGGCAGCGGCGCCTCCGTGCACTGGATCTCGATGGTGGCGTCGGGCGGCGGCGGCGGCGACGCGGGCGGCGGCGACGACAGCGGGTCGCAGCCGAACTCCTCCTTGTCTGGAATAACAGGTACAATATTATCAGTGAGAGCTGAGCTTGAACGTTGGATTCGCGAATGGAAGGGCTTGGGCAGAAACCTCTATGCAGCTCTAACTTTCAAAAATGATGTGCACATTAGAATTTTAATATCACATGCCTCCGGCGAAGAAAACTTATTAAAGAAACCTGCTGCACACGGCACACCTGTGACCACTTCGAGCAACGAGAATAATTATAAATCTTGTTTTGAAGTGTGCAAACTGCATTATGAATGTATAAATTAATATGCATGCGTACCAATTATATCAGCAGGTGACGAGAATCTCCACGGTTCTACAGCTTGACCTTGCACATCTGATATATGTAATCGCAACAGCATGGCGGCCGGGCCGTCAGCTAATTCTTCTGGAGTTTGCCCCGCGTAGGTGCCCAGCAACGGATCCGCCCCATATGCAAGTAGGAGTCGAATTACTTCCACGTGAGAGTTCTCGCAAGCTTCATGTAGCGGTCTGAAATCAGAAATTATAATATTTATTTTTCTATTTATGACATAGAAAATTCAAATGTAAATTTTACAAAAATTGTGCTTTAGCGAATTTACATGATCTCGTGCATTTCAAACTGTGAACTCACTAATCTTTCGCCCTCTTTCGCTAAGAACAGAAGTTCTTGATTGGCCAAATATTGAAAAACTACCGTAAAATGCAAATTATCTGATGATAATGTTATTCATATATGAGGAATATATTTTTGACAAATCACACCTAATTCCTCCTTGTGCCGCCGCAGACACGTTAGCGCCGTATTGAAGCAGGAGTCTGGCTATCTTCACGTGTCCCTTGGCAGCTGCGACGTGTAAAGGTGTAAAACCAGCGTTATCTTTTGCTGAAGGATCTGATTCCATCTTCTCCAAGCAGAACGCAACGCAATCCTAGACAAAAATAAACAATATTACTTAACAAACATTTGAAATACGATTCAAAAGACACGGAAAGTCATATTACTTTGTATACAATACTTACCGTGAAGCCAAGCCGAGCCGCGCGGTGGAGGTGTGTCTCGCCGATGCTCTTGTTAATAAACCAGCCTTTAATTTCCTTCTGAATATCATGGACGGACTCTGGATTCGGTTTGGGTGCTGGCCGACGAATTTTATTACAACTTTCATCTCTACGAATAATTTTCTTCTTTTTTCGAATATAATCAAAACCAGAGCTAAATTTCCTCCGCCCAAATAAACGCTTCAATCGTTTTTTGGTATGAGCCTCTGTTGTTCCAGGTAAACCACTTTCTTCTTTTGTGCTGGTCTTGTCATCAGGAGATGGACTCTTATCCTTTTTAATTTTATTATTGTCTTTAATTCGTTTCGTAGTAAAATTTTTCATCAAACTATTCCTTTTTTTCAAGCGTAGTAATCTCCCTTTTGCATCATTCCTTTTCAATGATTTAGTGCTTCTGAGTCCGTCCCGTATTGAACTTGACCTTCTTTTAAATTTATCTTTTATTATTTTCTTCGGTTTAAACTTAGGCTTTGACTCTATTTCCTTTTTTACTACTATCGGTGGATCTTCTTCGGCATCGTGAACCTCATCCCCACACAATGGTGGAGCAGAGGCAGGTCTTTCATCTCCAAATACCTCTTTTATTGTAGCACGTTGTTTCAAAACCCTACTTTCTGTCCTTGTCCTTGATTTTAATACAACAGGAGCAAACTCTTCGGTAGCACCCATTAATCCATCAGTATTCTTTATAAAAGCTGTTCTAAATGCAGTGACAGTTTCTTTTCTAAAAGCACCTAAGTAAAAAATATCTTCCATTAACTTTTCCTTCTTTGCGCTTAAACTACCTTTATTTCCACTTTTTAATAAACCTAAACTTGGCGTAGCGAGTAACTCGGTAGTATTTGTACTCTTAGGTATAATTTTGGGTAGCTTTTCTTCCTTTTCTTTTGATTTCTTTTTTGTGTCTTCTTTTTTACCACATTTTTGGATTAACACATCAACAATAGAACTTCCCTTTTTTCTTATCTTCGTGGCTGAAAAAACTGTAGATGTAGACGCTTCTGAATCATAATGTCTATTAGCAGCAGAACAGCTAGAATTTGATTCCATATCACTATCTAGAGTCAGTTTATCTGGTCTTCGGTACAAATCATCAGTAGCTGCGGATTGTGCTGAAGACGGCGCCGGAGATAGTGGTACTGGATCTAAATCTGGGAGTGAAGTTGAACCACGTGTAAATGTTACTCCGGATCCTTTACCAAATGGTCCACCTGACCGTCCTCTAGGAATTGCAATTAATCTCGTAGGCATACGAAGAGATCTCTTATACCTATATAGTTCTTCCTCCCAGCCTGGATGAAAGTCTGAACCATCTCCAAAACCAGGCTTACGAATGGAGTTTGAAGAATTACTCATGCTACTTGAAATATCTACTTTTTTAGTAGGTGATGTCTTTGAAGGACTCTTAACATTCGATGGACTTTTATTATCGTCTAATTTTAAATTTTTACGAACTCTGAGACGACTAGCAACAGTTAAAGCGTCATCGTCACTATCTGTACTTGAATTTGCGTGGTCCTTTTCATTATTACCATTATCTAAAGATAACGATTTTCCCTTAGAACGAGAAAGCTGTTTTGATTTTCCTTTATTTGATTTTTCGTAAGTCTCTTTTAAGGAGGAATCTGTTGATTTTCTGGAATTATTCATACGTTCATCACAGCATTCAAGCTTAACATAGGCCGATTTTTCTGATAAATCCTTCAGCAGTTGATATTTCATACGTTCTGTGTGTTCTTTTTCTTTAAGTATTTTGCTTTTAATAAGAGGTTCATCGTCATCAGTAGATTCCGATTCCTCTTTAATTATAGTTTTCACTGGTTCAGGCTCTTCTTTTTCCTTTTTAATATTTACTGTAGAAGTTGAAGGTAAGTCATGTTTTAGAGTTTTATACTTGGACTTAAGTTGCGATTTATTCTTATTATTAGGTTTATCACTATCTTTGTCACTCTTTTTATCAGCTTTATGTTTTTCATTCTTGCCCATCTGTTTATGTTTATTAGCAACCGTTTCATTACTAACACTAGTGGAAACTATACTGGTGGAAACTTCTTTTGAACTCATAACTTCATCTTCATCGACTGGTTCTTGTTTGATTTCAACAACAGGCATAGCTTCAATGACTGACGTTGATGGGAGTTGATTTAGGGACACAGTATCTACGGCAGGCACCGTATTCGGAGTGGTACTTTCAGGAATAGCGTCTGGCAATTCTGTAGCTGACGTATCCAACTGCTTAGGTTTTTCAACTTTTATTTCAGTATCGGATTCAATAGTGTCATTACGTTTTTTATTAGTCTTCTTCTTATGACAATTAGTTTTTAGTTGCTCCATAAAGCTGTCACATGCGTTAGCCCAATCTATGTCTAACTCTTGGACTGGCGAACTAGCGGTTACATCAAAGTTATCTTTTTCATGTGTCTCCAATATGCTTTCTGTCTTTATGGGTATTTCAGCATCTTTTTCAATTTCCTCTATATTCATTGGTTCTGATTTTACTTCAGGAACTATTTTTCCAATTGAAGAGGTTTCAGTTTTTATTACCGATTCCAATCTTAAATTATCTTCTCGTATTTGATTAAAAAGGTGCTGTTTTTGTGATTTCGGTAAAAGTTTTATTTTATCACCCGCTAGCGTAGAACTGGATTTTGAATCAGATTTCATGGAATTATCATTAGAAGGTGGCATGACTTTAAGCTCAGCCTTTGTTCTTATTCTGGATGCAACGTCATTTTCAGGAGATTTACTTTTCGGGTCTGCGCTTGCATCTAATCTTTGATAATCTGTATCTCGTACTAATGAATCAACGGCCTTAGGCATCTGAATATGATGATCCAAGCTTTGACCAAATTGATTGGGTACAGGTTTATAATTATTTTTAATTGCAGGATCGCCTTCGTTATCTTTTGTAAGGTCAGTTATTTCTATAACAGAATCCTCTACATCATCTATCACAATGAGTTCTGGTATCTGTCTTGCTGCTTTATTGTTTTCTACGAATCCAGTTTGTTTAGTTTCTAAACTGTTTCTTAGTATACTTAAAATCCTTTTGTCAGCTGGCTGAACTCCATTATGAAGTTCCAAATGTGGATGGTGCGAATGTAAATCTCTATTGTGGATCGGAATTTTTTGTATAACTTGACGGCTAGTATTAGACGGATTTCTATTATGATAATTAGAATGATAATCATTCATATCACGATGTACAGCTTCGACTGGATATGCGTTATTAGAATATCTTTGACTCGCATGAGAAAGTTGTTCACTATAAGCATTAGGTACAGCGGGTCGCTTTTGGTCATTTTGATAGGCCTCTAAACGTTTGTGACTCGCATAGCTATAAACTGGCTGACTCATAAGATCCCGTTGTTCTCTTGCAGATTGATTCATTCTTTCTATCCGACTATCTGCTGACCAGGTTTCATAACGAACCATTTTTTCCGGAATGTTACTCACAATGGGCCCCGCAGGACGTTTACGTTCTTCTATCACATAATGTCGATCATTTCTTATTCTACTATCTATATTACGTTCGTCTATAAGCGGTTTAGTGAGATCTATTCGAGGAATATAATGTGTTCTTGCAACTGGACCATTCAGTTTACTACGTTCAGGGTATATTTGATGACGAGATTCTCCGGTATATGACTCCGCGATCGGCGGTGTAGAGTCATAACCACCATTGTATCTAATAGGATGTCCAGGTTGGGGAGCAGAATTGTAGGCGTGACCAGAGTTTCGTTCTCCTCTGTATTGCGCGAAATCTGGTGCAAAATCTACTTTATGAGACGCAGCATAACTAGAAACAGAGGGAACATGACGATTACTTGCGGCACTGCGTGATAGTAACACAGTTTTACTGTCCGGTGTGCCCGAGTCAACTATATCGTCTTGAGTCGTTGAAGAATCTGCTGTATTCTTTACAGTTTTTACTGATAAATCAAGTGGAGATTCCCGTTTCTGTTTAGTTTGATTCATTTGATTTACTATTGAAGTAACCGATACTGTCATCCTTGATTGTTGACTAGGGTATCCAGGCTTTATCGTCGATCGCGATGGCGACGACTGAACATGATTTGAGGATGAACAGTCAAAGCTACTTTTAGGAGCCACTGCTGGTCTATACATAGATTTCGAGTGTAGGTTTGAATTGTTTTGAGCAACAGGTGTCGTTGGTGTACTTGCCGCAAATCTTACTGAAGAAGTTGAAGGAGTAGGATATGGATAGCCATTTCTAGAGTCCACACTCCTTGACTTGCTGTGAAAATCTGTACGCGGCGGAAGCCGAGTTACGTCATGGGAATGAGATTGTGGTGCAACTGGAATACGTTCCGGCTGTTTCGCTACGTATTGCGCATTCAAAGCATCTATAGCATCGTGTTTATAGTGAGATTGATGATGATGCGTTTCTATTCGATGAGATTGTACAGGCTGTGGTGCAGCCGAAGATCGATAGCCAGAATAGGCTTGTTGAGGATCATATTTCCGCGGAGGTATCGTAGCATGTCTCTCATAATGAGACGCTCTTGAAAATGATGATTCCCGACGTTGAATACTCGAGTATGCCTGAGATGCACGAGTATCGACAGGTGTGAGCCGTTGCTGCACTACTTGAGGATGCAGAATCGGCGGAACACGGTCATTATGAGGTGGTGGAGGTTGTGGTACTGGCATTTGGTAACGATGAGGTGACGGACTGTGTGTGGCAGCATCGCGCAACCGAGAAGATGCGTGCTGGGGCATAGTACCAGACATGCGTGCGTATGTATGAGGGGTATTACGCACTGGCGCCGATGGTTGAGGGGAAGCTCCTGGCGGACCGTGTGAATTCCTACCCCCATCAGATAAGTTTGATTCATATTGATAGCGTGAATAGTGTTCCGGTGGGCGGGACGCCGAGTAAGGATCTGGCGGTCGACCGGGGGCGAAGTGATCGGGCGGTCTTGCAGTCGGTGTTTGCACTCGATGCACGGGTGCTCGATATTGTGCAGGCGACTCTATCTGATGGTCCGTCGGTGTGGTAGGAGGATGCGGAGCATTGGAAGGTGGTCGAGCCGGTGATGGACACGGCGCCGCCGGGGCAGGGGCCGGCGAGGGTTGCGTTCGAGGTGGCTTGCGTATTATGTGCGACGGGGGCGACAGGGCACCGATTGACTCCTCCTCATCCTCAGGTTCCGGTTGCTCTCTACGCTTTTCTGCTGCTTCCCGCATCACCGTCGCCTTGTGTATGATGTGCGGTTCCGGCTCTAACGGTTCAGACGGAGGTCGCGGTGGAATGGACATACTCGAAGGCGTAGATGGTGGAGCGGCGGCTGCGGAAGGGGGGCGAGACGAGGGCGCTGGCACCCCGGACAGAGCGGGCGTCCCTTCCTCGGGTGGTGGGATGCCTGAAGGCCACACGGGCTGTCCACTGCTCTCGGCTGCCTGTTTCGGTACCCCCATGAAGTACTGGCGCGTCCCTTCCAGTACATTGCTGAAACTGCAGTCCATACTACGCGCTCCGTGTTTGTTCCACCTGGAATACAAAAAAATATCTATTAATAAAATTAAATACCATTAAAACAAACACAAATAAAAATGAATTGTTTCTTTGCTAAAATGATAAACAAATTCATCCGACATGTAATATAAAATAATAGATTAAGGCTAACGACACGAAGGAATTATCAGCCGACGGGGTCGTTGCCCGCCAGCTGCCCTTGAAAGTACTTCACCCTCGCAGACTATACACATGTACCGGTCAACTTCAGTAAGTGCCAGTAAGCTTAGCTCAGATGAAACAAAACAAAGGAAATCGGAAATGATGTTTTGTAAATCTGAAATTCCAACGTTATTTGGATAGTATTTATAAACGAGTCATGGATAAAAAAGGTGTATTTGGACGATGCTATCGGTCATTTACGTTTTAATTGTTATATCTATAAATTAATTATTAGTGTAAGTTATCGCCTTCTGCTTTTATTTATGCCATAGAACCCAAAACAATTATTATTTGCGTTTTTTTTAAGCATGCATACAATGTTTGTGAATAAATTAATAATTTGTGTACCCAAATCTTTAAACAAAAAGCTGAGCTTTACAAAACAGTAAAAATATTCTCTATTGAAATAACTATTAAGAGCATTTTTTGTTGTATCAATGTCGGTAAGTAGGTAGCTAAGCACCTACCTAAAAATTTCCCAAAGCAAAGCGAATGAAGTAAAAAATTACGTGATGACGAAGTGCATAATTTTAAATATAATATTATTTTAATAATGTATGTGTTACAGTTACATGTATTAAAGATTTGTACATTCACAGTGTAAATATGAAGTAATTCTTGGACAGCATGGTTTTACGGTTGAATTTTGAGCGCAACGTGGGTCTCTACGTTTCTTTTTGCTTTTAGGTGCCATAGTCATAACTGGTTATTAAATTGAAAGTAAAATAAACATAAGCAAAATAACGCTCATTCGAACTCACTGCTCATTCAATATGGTATTATTAAGGCAAATATTATTTCGTTACATGTTATTCAAATATTATTCTGTATACTTATAATATATCTTTCAAAGTCACAAAAGAGTACAAATCTCAGTGCAAGCCTCGATTACGCGCCGAGGGTAACTAACCAAATAAAATTAAGAAAACATTGTGTAAACATAGGTCATTGTATTCGTTGCGCTTTGGTAACTACAAAAATACATATTATGTTTAAAAACAATAGATTAGATAGTAGGTATCGTCGTTCGAGTTCAATAACACGATCATAGGTGGCGCTTATCTCGAGAGTACTTCAGCTTAGTTATGCATGCACGCGTCCGACCGCGACGGAAGCCGGAAGCTGTATCGTATCCCAGGCAACGCAATCGATTGCAACCCTACACGAGCCAGCGTCAACAACACCAATGGGTTTCGTTTCCTGTTATTCTGTAAGGTGCTAACAGAAATTTGAACACGAAAATCACTCTCGACATACTTCGAGTCATTTGAATGTGAAGCGTGGTTGATGTCTCTTATTTTTGCTGATTACTGTCGTTGGATTTTTCAGCTACGATTTTCTAACATATTTAGTTTTATCAATAAATTAAATAATGAAATGTACCTATCTCGTTCATAGCCATTTCCACATTAGTATGTTTCCTCACTTTCGCTAAATGCCTCTACTATTTTAGTATGTATTCATTTTTCTGACTTTAAGTAATACCAAACCAACCAAAAAGATGATGTTAAAAAAATGGTACGGGAACAGCTAATCAATAAAACAATCTCGTTTTATGAAGGAAGATTCAAAATGGATATTAGTGTTATTACTAATATGTAATAAGCTTTGCCCACAGTATACTAGGATTATTTTAATTTTGATTTTAGTGATGAACCAGGTACGGGAATATTGACACATAGATACATTCTAAATAACACAGTTATCTACTTATAAAGTAGTTACTTAGACAACTTCATTGCTGCAGTATCGCGTTGCACGAGCTGGGGGACACAGTTACATACATGTGGTAATTGCATGTGCATCCATACATTTCAAGATGCAATTATGCCGGGGCACTTGTGTGGATTCGCTCATGACACGCCTACCAACCGTAGCGATATAACACTCATTACGCCCACGGCCATAAAACTGTTTAACCATCGTAACTCTCATACTATTTATTCAATTACTCTTTAACCCTGGTGAAAACATATAAAGATTAACTCAAAAATGATTGTGGTTTTAATATGTCGCAATATGACAACCTATCAACAGCACTACAAGGCAAGAGAGAGAAAACTTTCTTCCCACATTTGGGAAGGCGTAGAGCATTATACTCTTTGTACCGCTTAAACCTCTCCGCCATAGGTCTAATGATCATAATCAAGGCTCCAATGGCTTGAAGATCAAGCAACCATCTACCGACCTTGATAACAAGATCGACAAGTGATCGGGTTATGCTTAAGCGAGCTTTAAATGCAAATAATACCTAGCGCATGTTAGCAGATTTGAAGCTGTAACAAAGATTCAACATATCGGACATAGAAACAGCTGATATAGGTAAATAAAGTGTGTTGATTGATAAAACAAAGCGTTAGTAGTAATTAATTGACTGATTTATAAATGCCGAGTTTTTGCTAAAACAGAAGTTAAACCACCAAATTACTAATAAGTATAATATCAATTTGCATTAACACTCTCGTTCTGTTACTATGTCCTCAAGTCTGCAAATTCAATTCAAAATTCAAAGTCCGTTATTACAGATAATTACCGACTACCTACCTGTAACACTTACTCGACGTGAGACCTATTCAAAATGATAGTAGCTAAAGCTTCTGTGAAGTTGATACCTATTTACCTAATACTTACATAGTATTCTTTAAAACACTGAATTTTGGTTCTAAAAAAATTATAATTTGCTAAATTACTGCATTTAACAATGTCTCTCAGTTATCCTAGTTATTTGTATTATAATAAATTTCAAAAGATCAAAAGATGGAGAAAATTCATGGAAAGCAGCCTTGAATGATACCTATTTATAAGTATTAGCTACTATTGTGATTAAAACTGCGTGAGAAGCGCATGTTGGCAGCCAAATATTTACACGTGCTGTATCGTGTTGTGACTTTGGTATTGCGAAAGGATGTCAACGAGAGGTTACAATGTTGCCAACATTACGTACACAACCATCACGCTTAAATTATATTATTTGGCGGCCCAAGTGGCGCCATGGTTAACACGCCGGATCGCTGTTCCGAGGGTCCTGGGTTCTATTCCCAGCGAGGCGGAATATTGAATAATGTGTTTAAATTCCCGTTGTCGGTCTGGGTGCGTGTCGTGTCTTGGGAATTGTTTATCCATGGAACTATTACGAAATTACGATACGACCCTGATAATTATAAAGCTAGTTATCTGTTATCAGTTGTTAGATACAACGAAAGCACGTGTGTGCGCATGTGCGTGTGTGTGCGCGTTTGCATGTTAGTGGCAAAATATTCAAACACTACGCAGTTAAAGTATTTATAAATTAACAGAATGAGGTCCCAGGTCCCAGCTTTAAGATGGACAACCAACATTAAAAACGTCGTTACTTCTTAATTTGGTAATTTTGCTATTAATGTTACTAGCTGATTATGTGCATTGGTTTGACGAAGATTTGACCCTGACCTATGCAAACTTAGATGTAGCCTTGACCTATTTTTCTGCATCACAGACGTAACGTCTCCTATTCACAATACGCTCAACAATAATTTCTAACGTGCTATGGCTAAGTTCACAAATCTCTTTATTTTTCGCACTATGTTCAATTTTATGATTTTTATAAGTAACATCAGAGGTTCGGGAATTCGTGCTTTATAATCACACTAGGGTTCATGACTGATCCAATTACCCCTAACACCCAATTTACCAATATTCATTTTAGCACCGTAGTAGAGTAGGTACGCTCTGGGCTTCCTCAGAAATGAGGTGGTCCATGCTCAGTAAAGGGCCATTGATGGACTAAAGCCACGACAGAATGATTTATTTATTAGAAGCTTTTATAGCCCCAGTTAATAGTTCATAGGCTTCGATCTGAAGTGATCGAACAAATTAAGCAACAGGAGCGCACTCGATACGGTGATAGTGTGATAGGCTGATATAGGTGATAGATCTATCTGGAGCATTTTCGTGGTGCTTCGGAAGGCACGTAAAATCGTAGGTACGATAGTAGTTATTAATCAATGTCGTAGGTCTTTGGGAAGCATAAAAATATTCGACAGTAGGGAGGTCACGTATTCTGTCACCAAATTCTTGAAAATGCCTAGCCAGTTGAAAGGAACGACTGGTGGGTGCCCTTTTGTCATTATAGGGTTAAAGCCATATTCTACTAGTATTTAAAATATCAACTCACCTATGGTTGACAGTTATCCTGCTTGATGAGAATGGCAATCTGTGACTGCAGTCATGTCTCGATCGTTACATTCCTCTTCACCTGAAACCAAAGAAAAAATAACATTACATTTGTTATTCACCTTCATACTACGATACAATTCCTTCGACAACACAACGATAACGGTTATGCTCTTGTAAAAAAATGGTTTAAAATAATCCTTACGAAGTTACGACTAACGACCAAAATACAAATTTTTGCAACTTCATAAACACATTTAAAACGCACTAAAATATGTCAGTGTTTTGGTATAAATAAAATGGTCACGTAAACTAGTTTCAATACCTATTACTTTACTAAGTACATTTAGTACATTATTCATTTTCTATACTTAGAGAAATATTTGTTTTTTTTTTGGGGTGTTTACAACTAATTAACTCAAAAACTGCGCCGAATTCAAACATTCTTTTACCATTAGGCTACCTTTACTTTAGACGAGCGAATCCGTGGCGACTCGGATTTGTTAAATAAAAATAAAAGTCCTGTTTTATAACAATTCACTTTCTGATGCATGACATGCACCAAGCGAGTCACTCCAGCTCGAACCAGCCGGAAAAATCTATACGAACATTGGCCCAGATAAGCAAAACGATTCACCACGTCATGTGAATTGATTCCTAAAGCGATCTGTTGAATAAAAATAATAAATAAATAATAGACATGTATGTAGGTATTCCATGTTTATCGTATTCAAACGGAACAAAAGTGTAGTTACGAATACTTACTTAATGCCATTGGTTTCTGAATTTCAACGTCAAATTATTACCGTTCAGAAATTAAATTATCTCATTATTCTCTTCATAGATCAGCGAGATATTAATAATAAACACATTTCCATTTTTATACACATAAGGAAAACGGGGATTTAACTACATAGTTCGTTTTAATATTTACGACAAAATTAATTTGCGTTGGTTACAACACTTATAACGTACAAGAATTTTATTATTTCAACAGCAGATTTCCGTTTACAAGGCTAGCTGTGATAATTATTATCTTTAATCAAGACCATCTAGATTCTCGATGCAATGTTGTTACAAGCTATACCTAGATACCTACATACCTACCTACCTACGATACCTAAAATCAGTAAATAAATACCTAGTTAAAATTATCAAACACGGTTAGGTACAATCCCGTAGCCCGACTTTTCATTTTCCGGAACGTCTCGCAGATATGTACTCGTAATGTACTGTGTTAGTGTGTAGTATAAGCAACATTATTTACGTACAAGCGCTCTCACAGCTGTGCCGGGTCAGTGACCCGCGAGCCGCGCGAAACAAGGTGAATCGTAAGTCGCTGCTTTTTGTCTACGAAAGGTGACACCACGATCATTTTCAATATTACTCGTTAGCTATAGGTGACGTCATCCGTCACATGTGTCATGCATATTAAATTACATATTAACTCAGACGGGGCATATGAGATAAGCTGGTTTACGAGAATGCTGGTGATCTCATGTTATTTAAGTCCAGGTTTTATTTGGAATCCTGAGAGATTAAAAATGAACTTTTCTTAAGAACGATAGTTAGAAAGCTTTAGGATTACGGTGAACTGCTGTGCCAATTTGGGAAATTTGATTTTAATAAATATTCCGCTTCCTCTTGCTTACAATAATTTTTCTTTTATTCCAATATCCACAAAATAAAGGAGTATGGCAAAAAACTGATGAAAGTCACTGCAACAAGGGTTTTATCAGCATGGGTATAGTTACAGAATCACCCGTATTGAATTTACATAAACGATAAGCAAGTAAAAACAATTCCACTTTCACTAAGACTGTATCAATTTATTATAAATTTTGCACACTGCAAATAAAGGACCTAACTAAATAAATATCTCCGAGTAACATCTTAAGTCTTTCGCATTGCTTACCAATCAATCATAATCAAAATTAAATGCATTCGGCTTTTTGTTTACAGTTCTTTTAAAATAAAATTAACCCAGATTTCAGAGCAGTTTCTAATCATCAACCCGCAAGACGTATGATTGGATGCGTTGACATCCGATAAAATAAATATACGCACGTCTACTTACGAACCGATACCCGACAAAGTCGGTTAGTGAAGAAAAAGATTAACTGGATTATAATCACAGTATTCACAGTAGGTATAGAACTCTATACTGTATTATAATGATTACTAGGAATGCATTACTTGCATTATCTCCCAATTACTAATAGCTAATAATAATTATGTTTTATTGGAAAATTGAAATGAGAAAATTAGTGAAATTTCGAATTTAAAATCATTTCCGTGGATTCAAGGGGACCAGTTAATCTATGTCCATAATATTTTCCATGCTGAAATTATACGTATCAGAATAATGAACACACATGCGAAGCTACGAGCGAACCTAATGTGATCAAAGATGTGATCATTATACGCACTGATTTCCACGCACAAGTTAATTTTTTTATTCATCAATTTTCTTTACTTAATAAATAGCAAGAGGTCGCATTAAAATAGTTTGCGAACGTAATTTCAAACATCATCAATCTTCGCGCGCCCGTGCGTTTCACGGTAAACGCTTACACATTTTGAAATCCTACAACAGCAGGAACGTAGTATATTCGTAGGTACCTATAGCACGCAGCGCCTCTATGAATGCGAGGGGAGAGAACTATGGAAAATAATGTCGCCACTCTTCGCTATGTGATCGCTACGGAAAACTTACAGACGCGTTTCATTTCAGCATCATACATTTACAATAATTTATTCAGTTACAAATAATAAGTAGTACCTATTATGTTCTGTAAATTATAAAATGTTAATATAAAAACAGAACCTAAAACAGTTAATTGATTCAGGCGTTACTTTGTGGAACTCCATTATTACAGATTAGATGACGATAATCTACTTTGCAACAATCTGCGAACGACTCGTATGTATGATGGTGCATACCTTCATGCAAGTAGCACCTCCCTCCCTCCCACATAGGAACATGCAACGAACAAAGAATGTACATCAACATAGATACCACCACCAACACGTGTTTCGCCCCAAAACAGACGCCCCAAGACAGGGACAGACAGACAACTGGACGTTTTTCTAAATAAATTAAATAAAATTCATCCCAAAATTAATTTTAAATTAGAAGTCGAAACAAATAAATCATTAAATTTTTTGGACCTTACCATTAGTAGAGTAAATAATAGACACTCCTTCAGAATTTTCCGCAAACCAACTCACACTGACATTGTCATTCCATCATCCTCCTGCCACCCCTGGAGTCACAAACTAGCAGCTTTTCATTCTTACATAAACAGATTAATGTCTATACCGTTATCACCACAGGATTACCATTTAGAATTGAATACAATCTATCATATTGCAGTTTCCAACGGTTATGACAGGAGGATGGTGGATGGACTAATTCGAATAAAACAGAATTCTATAGTGCGTGGTCAACTGTACGCGGTACCGAGGGAAAAAAGTCCCGTTAACTATCAATCTAGTTTGGCCTATCTTGGACTAATCACGGAGAGGGTTGCTAAAACTCTAAAACGTAACAACATCAACGTTGCATTCAGAACAAACAACACTGTTAGTATGCACCATGATACATACGAGTTGTTCGCGGATTGTTGCAAAGTAGATTAACGTCATCTGTAAGAACCTAAAACGTTTAGGTATTGAAGGTGAAAGTCAAAGTTAAAGAACAACTCACTAGTGTGGTAACATATGGTAAGCACATGGGTGTCTACTATCTAGCCATGTGGTGGATGGTGCGTGCAGCGCGCAGTGTCATGATATCACCGGCGCGCCATGCGCAGGCGCGGCGATGGCCCACATTTCGCGTTCTATTTTTCGGCTCGCTCTAGCCTGCGCTCTAGCGACCTCTATAATTAGATCCGCATTGTTTATCGAGCGAGCGATTGATTAACTACGCTTCCTGTATTGGATTTACCATTCCAGCGCCGATTGACCGACGCGTTTATCAAGCCGTAGTAAATTACAAGCGTAACGGGTGCCATTAACAATATTTTTCCTTAACGACCTTTAAAGTCATGAATATTTCAAATGGATATGCTACCTTGATTTTATGTAAGTGTTTGCATAGTAAAACCGGTTTGTAAACAAACGCGACATCATAACAAAGAAAATCTGATCTATTACCTAGAAGCTGTACGGTTGTTGATAAGCGCGCAAGAATTTCGCGTATTCGAAACAAAGCGACGGCGACGCAGCGTGGTATTAATAAAGCCCGTTTCCATTGCGATTCGGTTTAAAGGACTCGACATCTGTCCCACAGCCCACTGCAAATAGGTCGTGATAAAATACCTGCTCGTGGAGCTATTTAAAGCTGGAACAACTAGAGCTGTACGTTTGGACTGACTCCAACATACACTGCTAATGAAAATTGAACGGGCCGATTTATGTTTACGGACACATATTATTTATTGATACGTCCAATATATCTGTGTGCTGATTTTTTTGCGTACATCAAATTTTTATTGAAGAATTTACAACATTTTATTGTTATTATTTCTTTACAGAAAAATATAAGTAAAATTATGCCTAAGCATAGGTAATACCTAATGAATTACTACTTGCAGATGTCAAATTGTTATTCCATTTCACCCCATTACATTAGCAAAACCTTGGAATTAATTTTGTTATCGCATACTACATAGTTATCTGAGCGTAACCAAAAGTTTTTGTATAAATCATCATTATACGCAAAATAAGACCAATTTCAAAGGAAACAATGGCGTAATTATGTAAAAAACAACTTATGAAATAAGTTTTTCTTTTCTGCAAAAATGGTAAAAGTCTAGTAACAAAAATGATATTTTTAAACTATTACCGATACAAAATAAGAGGTGAAAGTATAGAACACGTTATTAAAATGCTATAATGAATCCGCCGTGAGTGGATTGTGACACGCAACTAAGTTGTTTTCCTTCTGCAGTCGTTTCTGTGTCAGTGGGTCAATAGCTAGTAACAAGCGAATAATTTTCTAAGTACTTACGAACCGGTTGGCGTATTACATCAGATGGACCTACATTGAACCTCATCGGCACGTTGCTACGAAAATATTTGGGAGAATGAAATTTAAGGGCCTTCAATCCATATCTTTACGACATCGAGTCGTATCGTAACAGTTCATAACGACTCGGCGCCATGTTGTTAGCAAATTACAATTAAATTAACGACTTTAACAAAATTATCAGGGAAGTGGTAATAGATAATTAAATTGTGAATTATTAAGCTTGCTACATATTAGGGTAGGTACATTTTGATCATTTGTTTTTTTATTTAAAAGTTAGAAGAGAATGTTATTTAAAAATTGGCCATTAGGCTTTTTGTAAAATTAATTCCTGTTTTGTTTAGTGTACGCAAGAATATTTCGTAAGTATGTCTTTAAAATTTAGCATCAACTTCCAATATCCATCAATTGCAGAGGTCTCTCAAAATAACAAGACAATTTACTCCACCACACTGGGTAGTGCTTCAATTCAATACTGGTCAGAAAAGTAAGTGTCTTACCCGACTGTTGGAAATTCGGGCAGCTATCTACGACAGTAACTGACGCATTG
>DWJQ01000086.1:0-19494 GCA_018248915.1 Hesperia meskei straton | reverse complement strand
CTGTGATAAGGACGGGCTCAAAGGTCAAAAGGAAGGTGGTCAAAAATCATGAAGGTGTGACGTAATATACGGATGGCCCTTAAGTTGCAAGCTTTATGTTTGTTCCAGAAATGTGCGTCGTACCGTTTCGACCGTGTGGTGCCGGAAGACTTGATGTGTGCGAAGGATGTAGAGGATTTACAATTGTGTCTGTTAACTGGAGGTCTGATGGTGAACAAGAAGGGGGAGAGACACGAATTGGCCGGACTTTTGGACATCGGATCCAGCTGTGGTCTCGTAAAACGTTTCTCGAACGTGTATCTTTACGTCGATTGGCTGAAAAGCGAAATACCCGAGTGGACTCGTAAGTGCAACATCTTTAACCGCTGACGCAATTTACGTACTTATATGGTTTCAAACCAGGCTAGGATTATCATCATCTCAACCCATCAAAGCTCACTATTGAGCACTGGTTTCAGAATATTCAGACTGAGTAAGTTAAGGCCATAGCTCACCACGCTAGCCAAGATTTCACATACCTTTGAGCTTTTATTCATAGCTCATAGTCCTACGGCTTGCATCCACTAGTGGCAAAAATTTATTGAGCGTTCTTGTGCTTCGTAGGGCATGTAAAGCCATCGATCCTGGTTGTAAGAGATAGCATAGATAGCCAACTAACTCAAAGGTCTTTAAACGGCATTAAAAATTTAGTTATAATTTTTAGCATGCGGAAGACGTAAAGTGGATCATATTGAGCTGATAACGTACGGGGAATTTAGTAAGCCAGGGGATTGGCCTTGGCACGCCGCCATATACAGGTCGGGAAAGAATGGTGTGAAGTACACATGCGGCGGAACACTTATCACTAAAACAGTGGTATTGACTGGTAAGTTTAATTTTTATTTATTTACAGATCAAACCTGAAAAATTATATTTTTAACTTTTGTTGGCTCTGTGAAGACCCCTCATACTTTTTCTTAAGAACAGGCATTAACAAGTTACATTTTTATTTTAACCCCTGACCGAAAAAGAGGGGTGTGACTCGTCTGTTGGTCTGTCTGTTTGTCTGTCGCATCTGTTTGGGCTTTTGCTGATCATCAGCTCGATAATTTTATTGTATGCAACAGGCAAGAAACTGGCATCATGTAAACGAGGCCTTAGGTATCTACCTAGTTTTTAGCACGTATTTTCTTTATGTTGGTGCAGCTTAAGAATAAAAGTAAATATAAATTAAATTAACTTGTTTATTCTAGCTGCTCATTGTACAACTGTAAGTGGAGTTCCCGTCGCTCCAGAGATTCTGACCGTCTTTTTGGGGAAGCACTATTTAGAAGGACCTAATTTAGAATGTCAAGAGAAAGAGGTAGGTATTGCTTGCTGACTTTGATGACTGACTTTGACCTTTCGTACGATATAAGTGACTTCGTTAATTTTTGGAACGAAGTCCCACATCGCACGGACCAACGGAGACTAGAACTAAAATTGTGTAATATTTGTACCTTCAGAGCATGCAGGCAGTTGTGTTAGCTGTTTGGTTAGATATATCAGATAATTACATCATCAATTTTTGTGGTGGTTGAATAGAAGATAATAAAATTGACATAGTTTAATATTTTTATAGGTGATAAAGTTAACGTGCAACAATATTACTTTCCAGTCTCGCGACCAATAGGCTTTCACCACTTTGAATTATTTTGTATTGTCATAAACCTCCGTCTCACAGGTGGAGTCAGTGATAGTCCACGAGCATTTCTCCCCGAGGCATCACCTGGACAATGACATAGCACTACTGAGACTGAAGACCAAAGCCACATACAACGACTATGTACAGCCTGCTTGTATGTGGTCAGAAGAAGCCGCTAATCGTCTGTCTAGTAGATTCGTGGTTGGGACGGTAATGAGCATATTTTTTATATAATAAACTTAGCAAATGCATGTACCAACCGATGATAAGCGGACAAATTGGACCAATTCTCAATTTGTTTGTTACCACGTTTTAAAATAGCATGAAATGAAATTAAGTTTGTTCGAAGTTGGTTACATAAAAAACGTTTCGAAAGGTAGACTACTCCATTGCTTCAATAAGTTTTTGCCGTGACTGGTTTTTTTATGGAATTAAGATAGCAAACGAGCATGCAACACCACCCTTCCGCTGCCGCCCATAACAACTGGGACAGACCCAGAACTAGACTCAAAGGGACTAGGATGGTTAGTCCAGTTAGTAGATGGTGTAGAATATTAGTTAGTTAGTTTGTCAATCAGTGTGAGGACAGCAACATCACTAACAGGAGACTGTTAGTGATAATTATTATTAGTCATGTTAGTTAATGTTAATAATAGTCCAGTTAGTTATTGTGAGTATGAGTCTAGTTCTAATTCGGTCACAGATGCGTTGCTACCCCTGAGGACTGAGATGGTTTTTCTTACTCGCAGTTTCAGGCAAGACGTCATGCCTGAGCAGCGGCCGAGCTCCAACTCTTCACGGTCCGGACTTTTCTATGCCAACATCTAAAAAATTCTAAAAAACTACAAAAGATCTAAAAAATTCGATTGAAGAAGCAAAAAAAAATTGATTTGATTGGCGTGATCGAGGGCGGCTTTTCTGCAGAGCTAAATTAAATTTGCTAAGGATGCGTTTGACGTCTACCAATCCCATTCATTTGCCCTCCAAGCATGGATGTAGAGTTAGGGCGCATTCGAAAAGAACGCTGGTTACCGGAGCCGATCTGTCAGCGCTTATCGTTACTGGTCCTTTTAGGGAAGGCACACTGTAAGGCGCTGTCTCTGTCACCCTCACGTCAGTCATCGGCCAAAAGATCCTTGTAGGAATATATGTTAGCTCTGGTGGGAAGGCCGCAAAGGCCCCTTAGGGCTTGTCTTGACGTCACATATGGTATCTGCGATGTTGCTACGAAGTTCCCAAACTGAGGGTCTACTCCGAAATTCGAACTACGAACAACATACGAAGTTCGATTACGAAACGTCTCACGTCAGTCATTTTGACATACTTATTTTCTTCTGTGAAAATTGAAGTTCCGACCATCGATTTTCATAGTAGGATTAGAATAACGTTTCGGATTTCGTTCGTTTCGAATCTCGTGGTAGACCTTCTGTACCTACAAATTTTTTTATAGGTGGTTTTTTGTTTTATAGGTGGTTGGGTGGGGCCTTGACGAATCGGAGATGCTGTCCTCTCAACTCCGGCGGGCTACTATGCCAAAGATGCCAGACCACTTATGCATAAAGAAAAATCCTTTATTCTATTCCAATGTACTTGGTAACAATAGAAAGTTTTGTGCGGGTTGGGCCAATGGTAAGATATGGCTTTGGTATTTTTAATATAAGTAGGTAAGTTATTAGGGTTCAATTCAACGTGAAGCGCTCATAGCTACATACATAGGTGGCTTGCTTCGGAGGGCACGTAAAGCCATAGGTCCCGGTTGTTATTGATAGTAGCACTCCTTACGTCATACGAAGGCCTTAGGGTGAAAAAAAACTTCTGATACTAGTCCGCCACCAGTCCACGCCGAAGCAGTGTGCTAGAGTATGCTTTAGGATTTTCTCAATAATCCGGATTGCCCTGTGTTCAGTAGTGGGCTATTAATGAGTTAGAATAGCCAGACGAATTTTTATGCAACTGAAATTACATGTTAATTGACTTTAAGCCAGAATTAATTTTAATTCGTAATATTTTAGTAAAATGTGTATTTTGTTTACCTATAAACTTAAGTAATTAAATAAAATGTATCATCATTCACAGGAACGTCAACTTGCAACGGTGATAGCGGCGGTGGATTCTTCGTGAGCGTGTCAAACACGGCAAATCGGGACTCCTTGTATTCCGTGGAGTCCTGGTACGTCAGAGGCATCGTGTCTCTCAGCGTCGCGGCCAGGAACAAGGCTCGCTGTGATCCCAACCAGTTTGCGGTCTTCACCGATGTCGCCAATTACACTGGCTGGATTCAACGGCATATGGGGGAAGATACGCCCATTGACACTGATTGAGGTGTTCTCCAATAGTTTGTATTTGGACATTATGTTGTAGTTTTGTGTTCAATATGTATGTATATTTGTGTACGAAGTGTTAAGCTCAGCAAGTTTATGATTGTTTTTATCTTTAATAAAGAATAAATAAAAATAATTAATTATTAAAAATTAATAAACAAAAACTTTTGACAGCCTTCAATACAAAACTACCAAAAATGTAAATATGAATTATAATTTTTTGCAATAGTATTTTCACGATCTTTCATTTAACACTATTGCTAAGGTAATAAAAGAAACAAAACTATCCCCTGTTTTTTTTCATTTCTGAATGTAATTTTGGGTGCAGTGTGCAAAGTTCTCGTCACTACAAATTAATAAAGCCCAATCACAAGGTAACTGATGTAAATCGTTGGGGAGTTCCCTCGACTGTCTTTCGGCTTCGTCAGATCGACTCCACACCTTATTAAAGTGTAATGCTTTAATATACTCAATGAAAGCATTAACAAACATCCTAGTCGCCTCGACAATTTTCTCAAGTTCCCCTTGATTTCTTCGCGAAGCCATCATCAGGTCCTGGTATTCTTATTACTTGAGATATCTACTTTCCATCAAGAGAATAATTTTCTAAATAGGCTCATAAACGACGAAAAAATCCCTGAACACACATTTATAAAGCATTTACGATCGAATTGAGAACCTCATTTTTTGAAGTTCGATACAATGTTAAGTTATTTTGAAGTTAGTAAAAAAGAGGACGAGTGTTAAAAGCGCTTGTAGTACTAAACTTGTTCCTATGAACAGGTCGCTAGAAAAATATAGGAACGTTCAGATAATGAGCGGAATATTATTAATCGCTTCACGATGTTGGTCCAGTACGTTTGTGTAGTTATAATTCTTGTCGGATCAGCCTTCATCGTCATCGCTCAAAATAGATACGACGAAAGATGTAAGTGTTAATTGTTTTTTTTACTTATCGCAATTTAATCATTGACTACCTATAATCCTGCTGGTATTAGTGGTAGAATATTGGAAATTTATTCTATATTATTATTTTTAACTTTTTTTTGTCTACACAGTAAGATATCTAATATATTTCAAGGTACATACTTATTAGATATAAATTGTTATTTATACTCTTGGGCTGTAACGTTGTAATAGCCTATGCATATTTTACTAGTAGACACTAACATTATATTAATATTTATATCTTTACTATCTGTGCCCGCGGTTTCGTTCGCGTAGGTGATTTTCCCGCGCAAATCTAAGGTTAATATTCCTAAATTCTTCTCGTAAGTCTTTAAAATACGATGCTGAAAACCGTATCAAAATCGGTTCAGCCAAACAATATGTCTAAAACCTTCTCCTAAGTCAAACTGAGAACCTCCTTTTTTGAGTCGGTTAAAAATTAGCATGTAGGTATGTCGCCCTAAAACCTCTTTTATTTATCACCAAAATCCGAATGCGTTATAGGTACTTAGTAGGTACTGGGATATAAGGACACACTACACGAAAATAAAAGAAAAGGTATTATTAACGATTGTTATCGGAATAAGAGAATAAATAAAATTGATCGTACAGACAGATTTATAGTTAGATATAGGCAGGTAGATAAAGATAACCCATTTGAATTGATTTTGGCAACAAAAAAATAAAAATGTTTAGGTTACCAATAAGTTTATCAATCATGTTAATCACCGGGTTATTATTATCAAATAGTTATTACGTATCTTGCGTAATAATTTGTTCTAATATTTATCTGGTTTGTAGGACTGTAACTTATCTAAAGTTACACGAATATTATTATTCGTGTAGACTGATAATTTAAAGGAAGGACCTACCTACTTGACGTGATGGCGAAGTTCGATTTGGGAAAACTTTTCGTAAAAACACAACTTCAAATTAACTTAATTTCATTCATTAATTCGTTCATTGATTGAATGGAAGTGGCAATTTCATATTCCTTTATCATTTCCAGGTGGCGTTCTATCTTCAGAAAACCAATATCCGTGGTTAGCGAGTATAGAACATGAATACGATTACGAACCAAAGATAAAAATTCATTGTACCGGAGCCCTCGTTAGTGACAAACACGTCATTAGCAACGCCTTATGTTTTGATAGGAATGTATTCTCTGGAATTGCGTAAGTTTACTTTGAAAATTACCTTCATGGCTTTAATCTAATATTGGCACAGCTCTAGGCACGAGTCTCTCCTCATAACTGAAGAGGACTAGAGGATATTCCACCATGCTAGTTTAGTGGGATAACTGGAGATTTCATAAGAGTAAGTAGTAACGAAAAGAACAAGAGAATACGTCAGCTTCGGTTGTTATCGTTCTCTGGCTCTTGTCTCTATTAATTTGTTGAAGCCAAGCTATACCAAGCTAAGAATGACATCATTCAAAAATATTTTTCGATTATTATGTCTTCCACACATCTTCATATTAAAATCTTTATTATTTTAAAAATTTTGCAACTATTCTTTCTTAATTTATCATTCTTAATTTATCAGTTACATTATGTTTATTAGTCTAGTGGGCTTAGTTAGGTGGCTTAGTATCAAGAATTCAAGAACATTTTGAACTTTCAACAACTTTTTTAGCTTCTTTGGTTACCTTACCAATTTTATTTGTTGATAGGAAATCAGTTCACCTTGGACTCTTCAACGCTGTGACCACAGGAGGAAATGCAG
The DNA here is from genome assembly GCA_018248915.1 of Hesperia meskei straton. Taxonomy (NCBI): domain Eukaryota; kingdom Metazoa; phylum Arthropoda; class Insecta; order Lepidoptera; family Hesperiidae; genus Hesperia; species Hesperia meskei. The sequence goes on along the minus strand of DWJQ01000086.1, from coordinate 12,837 downwards.
ACAATACTTATAATGAAAATGGTACTTTGAAAGTTCCAATAGAATCCGTTACAATAGACCCCGACTATTCGAGTCCAAACTGGGCAGAAGCAAATAATATACAGCATGATGTCGCGATCATTACATTACGTGATGCGGTTCCCTACACCGGTGAGTATTTTCATGAAACTTATACACAGTGTCTCTACATTATCCGTCTGACATAAAAGTGATGAAAATTAGAGTAAGTCTATCTATGATCCGCAATAAACGCACACTATCTGAAGGATTTATCAATAAGTCAAAATATCCATGAGAGACACTGACTCGAATTTGAACAATGTCAATATCTGCATCAGGTTTTAAAGGTGAACTAAGTACAATTACTCATCCTAGAAACACCAATTTGACAAATCTCTTACTTTCACTGAAAACATGTTTCAGACTTTATTCGACCCATCTGCCTTCCCAGAATTGACATCATACAGCCGGATGTAACAGATTCCAAATTATACCTCGCTGGAGTATCTGATAAGGATCGAAATAATTACAAAATACAACAAGCAGCCTTCACTTATATGGATAAAGGGGTGAGATATTACATTTTTTAATTGCCACCGATACTTTTAGGTCATTTCGACGCTTTACGGGCTCTTGAGTCCGTGAAACCATAAGTCCTTTTGCTGAAGGTATGACAAGACGCTGAACTCTATCTTTGCATCCTCATATTGGTACTCGTTCTATACCTGATGGCTTACTACAACTATTTTTCCAAAATGTGCTTCGAAAAATTTTATGGCTATAAAGTCTTGACGAATCACTTTAAATTCCAGTTACACGTTTTTCTTTAGATATTTTTGGTATTACAATTAAAATAATCCATTCTGCTAATGTGGAGTGAGCTACTTTTTAATCTAGATTCTGATCTAGAACAATATGGTGTCGTATAATATTTTATTAGACTGAAGAGAGACCCTGAATTTATGATATCATCAAATGGCTGAAGCCATGATTATAATTAATCTTTCAGGATTGTAAAAACGTTTTGAAAAACGAAGGTGTTCCAGTAGTTGAGGATAACTTCTGCGCAACTTTAAATGAGGATATAGATCCATGTGAAGTCAATTCATTCGTTAATGGAGGTGTCCTAATGAACAAGAGAAAGGACAGCTATGAACTAGTCGGGCTGGGCATCTTTGAACCAAGCTGCATGGTGAAGTCAGTTTCGCGAATAAGAGTATTTACTCATCTTTTTTTGTATCGCAATTGGATAAGAAGCAAAACTATCGAGTGGAAATGTAAGTGCAATTAGATTGAGCCTGAGGATATGATGTTAGCTGGATTTGCATAAGGGTAATAAACCCTATTGAATGTCTAGGAAGCAACAATGAAGATTGGCGCCTTTTTAGTATTTTTGAGAGTCTCTGTTCACGTTTAAGCAGTTTGGCTAGTTTTCGCGGAATCTACGTGGTCATCTTAAACAAAATCGTTACAAGGCATGAGTTTTAAATATATCTTTTGATTAAATTTCTGAAGAGGTGTTTGAATGAAAACCTGGAATAAAATAAAAGTAATTGCAGGATCTACAGGATTGCTTTAACTCACTCACAAAAAAATACACGATCTGGCTGTTATTACATTGTATCTTTTCAGGTGGCAAGCAACCTTCAGAAGATCGGTTTGCTTGGTTAGCTGTTATTGAATTTCAGTATAGAGATGAGCCAAGAGAAGCAAAATGCTCCGGGGCTCTCATTAGTAGAAGACACGTTGTCAGTAACGCTGAGTGTTTTCATATGAGTGCAATTCCTGGAATGGTGTAAGTTTATGAATTATGCTTAACAGGAACAGTGAAGCCAAAAACTTTTCCTTTTTAAACATTATTTTCTAAACACTCTTCCTATTGTGATTTGCAAAATTCCATGACAATCTAAAAAGTGTTTGTGACATAGGCGGACAGTGCGTCTTGGGCTCCACAACACTATCGAAGGAAGAAATTGTACTGGACAAGACGGTAATAAAAATTGTACAGATGAAATTGCAACCAGAATTCCTATAAAAGCGGTAATAACTCATCCAGAATTTACCAGATCGTTTAAAGAATCCGGAATACATGACATTGCGCTGGCCATATTAAGTGAAATGGTTAAGTACTCAGGTAAGATTAAATAAATTTTGTGTGGATTCGAGAGGAATAATCTTAAGAGTTCTTAGGTCTAGATCTAGATCTAGATACAGATAAATGCACAAATGTTTTCCAGCCATTAAGTTCAAAATACATTAATTAAAACTACAAAGTGTTCAATATTTGAGAAAACCTTTTGTCCAGGCTATTTTTAAACGCTACAGATACTAAGTACTATAACGATCATTTATAACTTTGAATATTTTTATTTTGTTTCAACCCCAGATTTCGTACGCACGACCAGACGTTCAAATTGACTTAGAATTGTTGTTATTTTATATTGTAAAAGGATGAGTTTTTAAGTACCTATTCTATTTCAGATGTCATCAGACCGATATGTCTTCCTAGTGTTGATGTCACGCAGTTGCCAGAATCAGACCGTGAGCTTTACGTTAATGAGTTTTATTACAAGGGTCCATTGTCTGATATAAAACGTCGCTCGTCTATGACTTACGTCGATAAGGAAGTAAGGTTTATATGATTTTAATCGCGTTGTTGCTATACCTATTTAATAAGTCAATTCTATATGTATTTATATCTTCATCATTCTTATTTCTGTAGCATTATAGCTAAAAAGTGATAATTCGGAGACTTTTAATAGCTAAAAAGTCTTCGAACAATCTTTAAACATTTTCGGTTAAAAACTAACACGTATAAAAAAATTGATTTTCATTCACTTCATAAAAGAAAAACATTGTGAAAAACTTCACTTGCCCAACATCGTGGAGTTTTCAAAATTTGAGAGGAAATCCGTGTCGAAAATTGGTAACTTATGGGTTGTGATGATGATAATGAGGTAAACTTTCTCGGGGTGGTTGCAAATATATTTGTGAACGAGTCGGGTAAATGACAACTGCGACCAGCCTAAAACAAGACTCCATGTAGCGACATGAACCCTAAACCCTCAAGAAAAAAGTTAACAAGTATAGAAGTTTGGACTTACAGGGATGTCGAGAGGTGCTGAACAATTATGATATGATATTGCCAGAGGATTTAATGTGCGCGAAGCAAACTGAAGCTATTGACCCTAACTGGTGTCTGTACCCGGGTGATCTACTGGTAAATAAGATTGGGGATACCTTCGAACTAGTCGGACTAACTCAGCTTAGTTACTGCGGCGCTACTAAAGTATTCACTAATGTGTATCGCTCTCTTGACTGGCTCCGTAGCGTTATACCTGAATGGACACGTAAGTAGACAAAACATCAGGGTAGTAAATCAGGGTAGTTAGTTACTTACATTACTTGCATCGAGACTGAATAGTTTCAAACATATCAAACTTCTCCGGCACTAAGCAAATGAAACATTTATAAATGATAATAATGATAACGATAACAATATAACGTAAATGTCTGCCCATTTACGTTTGGTGGGGCCTACAAGTGTGTGAGCGTTTAATTAAACGACTTCAAAAACGAAGGAGGTTCACAATTAGTGACTTATTACGACACACATTTTGTGTTACCTCATAACTTTAAACTGGGTAAACCGATTTTGGAAATATTTCTTTTTATTCGAAAGGTACTTAATACTGGTTGTTGTGATCCGATATAAATAAGCGATATTTGTCAAGTAGTTTTCTAGGAATCTGTACTTATCGACGTCGAGATATATTTTTGTTCTTCAGCTTTTCTGTGTAGACAACAAAGCACTAACATTTTCAGATGGCTGTGGGAGATGTAAAGTAGAACACGTAGAGTTGATATTTAGTGGAGAAACGACTAAGCTTGGAGATTGGCCATGGCACGCCGCGATTTATAGATTAAAAAAACATGGATATCATTATACTTGTGGAGGGACGCTCATCTCTAAAAAAATGGTCTTAACTGGTAAGAATATTTACATGTTTAATAGATTGAAGATTAGCAAACGAGTATGTGGCACCACTCTTCTTCTACTACTCATGACAGCTTGTTATCAAAGTCCTGTTGAATAACTTTTATCGAATCTAGAACAAGATTCAATCACTGTATAATGTCATTGGTGGCAATGTATGTAAGAGCTTGAAGCCTATTCATTTATTGAATCGAAAATTATGTTAATATTTACGATTCCAGCTGCACATTGTGCTGTAGCGTATGGAGTACCCATCAATCCTGAACTATTGAAAGTTTTTTTGGGGAAATATAATCTGGATATCATGGATTTACAATCACAAGAGAGATATGTGAGTATAATTTTATTGTTATGACTCATACCGCGTGCATTAACTCATATTTAAATTACGCGCATTTCATTCTCTACTAGACTAGACGACCCGCGCAACATACTCGTAATTATCTATGTTACTGATATCTCAGGTTCTAAGCAGTATACTAAGATTAAACAATAAATATGTAAGCAATAATTTCATCCCTTTCTTTCCAATGAAACGTACAAAGTCTATCTCGTTTTATTTTTGTTGTTGCAACACTCACACATAGGCAAGATGGGAATGAAGCAAGCCCGCCATTTTCGTAAGCTGCAAGAAGCCGAAACTACATCATCTTTTAGTCAGAGGAACATAGACACCATTTGTAGACTACAAATATGTTTTCTATGCTGATTGTCAATGTGTGCCGTACTTAAGTTCAATTATTGTGCATATAAATCTGTTTTATTCTAGTGTTAAATATTTGAGTTTTATGACAAAATACAAGCGAAGACTTTTACCAAGCCATATCAAATTATGTCATTGTAGCCCAATAAAACCAAATATTCATTGCTTACATCCGATTTGACTAACAATATAAACTTTATTAGCCCATTCTTACTCCACAGATAAAAATTACCATACCAAACTAGTCGTACCCTATCACAATAATAAACGAAAATCACAGACCACAGCCGTTTTATAGAGATTACATTTACCTTATTTATTTTTATTCTGTGCTTAATTTGAAAGTTGTGAACACTTACAAGTTACTATGGGGACCTCACATATTCTTCTATTTTTCGGGTTAGAATATTTAGGATAAAACTCTTTTGACGTCGTCGGGGGAACAATTATGTATTCCTATTGAGATAAGGAATAAGTATTCATAGTTTTCTACAATACTCATTTGAAGCATATTCCGAGGCAATTAAGGTTGAAAAAAAATATTTTCACTCTACAATTAAATCGAATCAAAGTAGGTACGTGTACGTCTAATAGTTTGATCAATTTTACGCCTAGTCATGCCTGTTGAGTTTGAATATGCATATTTATTTTATGGTGCTATTGTTGTGTAGCATAATTTCGTTTGGGTATTCAATTGACGTGGACCTCAAAATGAATAAGTAAGGAACAAGTATAGGATTTACATTTATTATTGAAAATTATTTTATTAAATGATCGGATGTAGGGAGACTATAGAATAGGAAGGTACCACAACGTTACATTTGCATAAAAACAATCGATATGTATTAAACTTTACATTTTTAACATCAATATTATCAAGATAATAATCAGCGATCAACGTTAACAGACGGTTATAATTAAGTACCTGGTATAATGCTAATGTTACTACACGTTAATATGATACCTACCAAAATAAATGTTAACCAAATTAAATATTCAAAGTTTCATAAAAATTACCATTCATAAAAACATCTCATAACATTACCAAATCGCTTTATTCTTTTGTGTTCGAATCACTCGCATATATCACTATCATCGTAATTATTTAATCTATGGCTGACGTAAAACAAATGGTTCGACACTTCTTGTCTCTGGAACATTAATGGCGCCATATTTGCTGTGAAAGCGGATACATTAGTCTCTGCCTCACTCGCGACTCGGACCACACCGGGATCGGTAATAATTAGTGAATTGTAGCTGAGAATTTGCGCGCCTACTCGCTTTTTTAACTTACCGTTACAAGACATTTACCGTCGAAAATCCATACCTACCTACTTGGTTTTATACTCTGTCCTGATTAAGTATTGAGTTTTTTCTAATCTGTCATCAATAAATTCCTACCAATAGCATTGTGCCAAATATAATGTTCAATACAATGATGTTATGTTCAATAATTAATTAACCCTTCGTTGACCAGGTTTTATTACAGAAATTAAGTTCTTGTAAAACGATAGGTATTTTATTAAATGTATAGATTAGGCAGTAAAAATTGTTAAGTGTTGATTGTACATATAACATTTATTTTTAATTGCTAATCGATGCCTAAGTAAACTTACTGTGATCTACTTCTACAAAATAACTGTTTTACGTTTACATTACTTATTCCATTTCATTGTTTTTAACTCATTAAACATTACCGTGTTGGTAATAAATTAATTTAAGCAATAAAATACTTGCAAGTAGGTAAATACGAAACTACAGAGCTTACGACGTTATGGGAAGAGCAGTCGCGACTACATAAACACAAGACATTGTCCCAACGTTTGATAGTTCCATTAACTACCAATCAATGATAACCCATCCTGCATGAAGTTGGCGATACAGGGAGCGACGACTCTACATCAATCTATCTCCCTCCCAACACTTTATTGAACTAGTAATACGGTCGGTTTTAGAATAGTTTACATGAGCTATTGCGTAATTTTTGTTGCTAGGCGTACATGGAGTCGGCTACGTAGGAGAAAGTTGGCAGGCGCGGATAAAACTACATTTATTGGCATTGCATATTCATAGTACCCTCAGGCACGTAATCAACGACCAGTGTAACTTGATCTCTTGATACCTGTAAATCATCCACACTACTATTTGTTTTACGTTAGTTTGTTATTAGAAGAGTGAGCACAATGATAGAGACATTAATCTACATTGATTTTATTTATGCCTGAGATAGTGGTAGAAGAATAGTTTTAAAGTTTTTTGAGATTTGAGGTATCAAATTTTCAACAGGTGGTTAGTTCTACAAAATACACAGTAAAGAAAATCAACTTAGTGTAGCGTATAATTAAGGCAGTGAAAATGGTAGGCGGATAACATACAAGATATTTGGTTGTTATCAAGCAATAACAGATTTTTGTTAAAAAATTAGTGTCCGCTACGTTACGATTCGAGCGTTAGCATTTATAGCTAAGAGATTGTCTTCTTCTTCTTAGTAAATATATTAATGAACCAATTAAATTAACCCTATAATAGATAATTAATGGAGTTTTTTTTGAAAATATTTTTTCTGAACAATAAATGTGATACGTATAATCAAAAAAGGTGTCACTAAGGGTTAAGCTGTGAGTACGTAAATAATATTACTGCTAATTATTTTACCGTAATATTATTAAATAAACACATAATATCTTCAAAGATACCTATACCCGCAATTACATAATTTATTATTTCAGATTAGCAGCAACCACCCTTCTGCTGCCGTCGATGACTGTGAACGATATAGAAATGTAATTGTTTATCTACTGATATATCAGATGATTAATGATTATTGTCTACCGATCAAGGGTTAACCAAAAGAGTTAACCAAAAAAAATCTGATAATTTCCACATTGAAGTCGGTATCTACAACTCGAAATCAAACATTCAGAAGTTTGCCACCCTCTAACTAAGCTATAACATGCTTCGTTGCGGATCTTCTTATACTGGTCGGGAAATATGAATGTATCACTAACTCCTTTTATGAATCCTTGTGAATGTTTTATAGTGTCATTTAAATCCTGTATTTAAATTTGTCTAACCTAAGTTTATTATTTAACGTTTAGTGCAGTTTAGATAGCTGCATCCTGCAATAATGTTCCTCTAAGCTGTATTTAAGTAGAAACATTAGGTGGTGTACCTTGCAGATATAATATAGACTTTAGAGATCTGAAGTGTGATAAGGTTATTTCAGAAAGAAGTAGGTACAGACGGACAAAAAAATCTGAAACTAATTAAAACAATTAAAAGTAGGTATATTTCCGGTCACTATCATACTCAAGAACTTTTTAATTGAAGCTTAACTTCCTTTGTCTCTTTACAATAATTTTAAATAAGTAATCTTAATAAGTAGTCATTTAAATTTACATTTATAATTTTTTGCATCTACATGCTACATCTAACGTGCTGCTACGCACTTCTACGCTTTACGAAGTTTGATTTGTTTGCTTACTGCTATTATTTAGCAAACTTCATCTGAACAGCAGTATATCATTGTATCTCTTACCGGTTCAAGATGTTAGCAGCCGGCAGGGCTTGCGAGGAGACACAGGTCTCATGCAGAGGCCCCTGTGAGACATTTTAATGTTTCGTGATGTGGTACATTGTGATTTTGTAAAAATACTATGAAAAGATTTGAACGTGAAATCCTTATGCTTTAACTCCGTTCATGATATATGCAATAAATAACATACCTATATCTAACACTTACGGCGGTGTAACCTAATGTGGTTAACCCTTCAATGATAATAGGTATTATTTTCAATTGCAATACGTAATATACTTAGGAAATTATAAATAAGTAATTGAAATTTGAATTGTTTTATTTGTAGGCACATAGTTACCACAATCACTTCCTATTCTAAGTACGAGTACATAATTTTTATTAATTGAAAAAAAATAACCTTCTTGTTTATATATACGCATGCTGGTACGTTGTCAATTACCAAACTTAAGAGTAAATTATGATCCTAACTTAGATCCTTACTTAATTAGATCCTTAATTATGTTACGTAATAACTTAATTTTAAAACTAGTAAATGAAACCTTTTTTTGGTCATAATAAAAACCTAAGAAGTCTGAAAGCTAATCTATTCCTATTTAAAGCAAAGCAAAAGTAAAACAGACACAAGAAATCAATAAAAAATTCGCAAAAAGTTATGGTCAGAAGTGATCACTTAAAATTCCATTTTTCGTTTGATACGATTGTCACATCCAAAACGAAAAACAAAACTGAACCGTATATATACCTACTTCAGGTGTTGAGTTCCAACAATCAGTCCGTCAGTTAGTACAAATCTACTATTCAGCACCACAGAAGAGATAAACTTTATTCTGTTCTGTGTTCAGCACATTCCTAGATACTCGAAACAACCGATTTGCATAATTAGATTAAGAAAAAATATTATGCATAATATGCTATCGGTTACGTTAAGAAAGAAAACGTCGTACAAAAAGAAAGTCGGCTTTTTAATAGTTATCTATTTATCAATAGTAAATAAACTGGTAGCATGTATTAATTACAAGGTAGATATTTCAAATTTAAATAAAGAATTAAAATCGGAAACCATAAAATTTATTCGAATGAAGTCGATTCCGAATATTTTGCGAACGAGTCCGAACTCTACTCTACGCACGATGCATCTTTTTCTTTTCATGCTGAGCCTACCCGCTATGCAAAGTGCGCACCATAAAATACATAGCTGTATTAAACCGGGTTACTTGAAGTTCTGCAACTAGCAGTTCACACACATTTGTTATTTCTAACACACTTCTAATCTGCGTAATATTCCGCAGGTATTAGCAACACGCGAAATTTATAGTACCCGCGGTACACACTCGTGAGATATTTAAATACGATCTATCCATTTGGAAAGTTATTACACAGGAGAAATGGTATTTCCTTATGGGCGCCTCATTGGATTATAAAATTTAGTGTTACTTACGTTAAGCATTTGCGTGCTGAGTCGCTATCGAGGTATCCATTTACCTATGTTTACGAATATGATGCTATTAAAACTTAAAACATATACGTAATATTTATTAAGGTAGATATAATCTGATTGTTAGAAAATAAAACAAGAAAGTATTTAGTAATAAATTAAACGCGTGTATTTATAAATAAAATAAATTAGTATTTACACGTCAAATAAATAACTTAAGCCGTAAGCGGCGAGACCTACATAGTTTACACTCAATAAACAGTTATCACATTTGAATCGATTCCGAATCGAGAACAATAAGTCGCCGCCTCCCCTCCCGGGAGGAGCGCGAGTTATTACCCCCACGTACGAGTAACGTCCTAGCATCTCCTACTCTTTGGTAAAAAGACAGTATACGAAGCGGTTAAATACGCGATCCCGACAAGCTGCCAAGTGAAAAAGCAATCGCTATCACCCGACACCGTGAGCTTTCCCAACACCCTCACACTCGGAGTCAACCCCCCTGGTCTGGCTTTAGGTTCTTGATGCCGTCCCATAGCTTGAACGAGCTGCCTTCGGGAGCTCGCGGACTGCTGGTGTAACTAGGTGGTAGACGAGAGGGAGACAAAAAGCTTCCGTAAGACAGGGAGGAGTTGACGCCGAGTGAAGTGTCTAGGGTAGAGTAATACCCGGACGAGGCTGCTGAAGGGGGCGGCGGCGCCGGCGGCTGCGGAGCCCGAGTGGCCTCCGCATAAGCATCCAAGTGGGTCCTGACCAGAACGACCAGTCCCCCGTAGTTAGTGACCGCCCCGCCGGCGCCCGCCACCCTGTAAAGCAGGAGCCTCGCCTCCCCGAATAGACTGTCTAAAATTTTACCTGTCGTGAAGAGGACGATGGCCTTCAGACACGAGTACTCCGCCGAGTCGACGTGGAGCGCTTTCAGCTTCTCCACTTGCTCTTGGAAGATCCTAATGTGGTCCATGAAGGCCACGACTCGGTCCGCCGCCATGGGCGAGGCGTGCAGGCCCGCCGCGGCGAGCAGCGGCGCCACATGGAGCGGCATGGAGCACTGGGACGCGTTGAGCACAAATAGCTCCGACCAGACCAGCCGGAGCAACGCGACCTGGTCCGTTACTTGGAGGTCGGGGAAAAAGGGGATATTCCGCGCCCATTCCACCGCGGAGAAGAGTAGCCTCGCAGCTAGCTCACAGATATTGTCTATGCCCATGACGTTGGTGGGTTGGACGCACTGGCCGTATCTGGAGGTCGGGTAGGGCTCGGCTCGGAGGAGGAGGGAGATGTACGACGAGAGGTAGGGATGGCTGTTGAGGCCGGCGGCCGGGTCGCCGTTGGCCAGCGCGAACTGCCCGGGAATGGAGATGCCGGGAGGTTGCGTTGGAGGCACTCGACCTCTTTGCACGGCTGAAACAAAAGAAAAATGTAGTTGGCTTAAAACGTTTGTTTTGTGCAACGTTTCTTGGTAAACTTAGGTATCAACAGCGGAGACAGAAGAGCCACGATATCTTGTCCGTAACATAATAATCATTATAGATAACACGAAAGAGGGCGCGAAGGTAATAGCCAACTTAATGTTTTGCTTTTATCAGTGATTGAAAACAGATCAAGATAGTTTATAGGGCAAGGCAGTTCTGGAATTAAAACTGAACACAAAACGCGAGAAATATCTTGAACGTTGGACAACCTATTTCTTACTCTTTTCTGAAAATCATAATTTTTACTTTTATGGAAAGTTAACATTTCCAAAAAGTGTATCTTCTCATAAAGCAAAAGCAGCAGTTTAATGCTTACATCAGGCACACTTATCTATCCTACTTATGGTCAGGTATGCTACCTAGGTTTAGGTATCTCTAGAAGTTCAATACTTGAAAACAACAGAAGCTAGCTCTCTTAGCTGTATCAGAAAGAAATAAGGTACGCCCCAAGGCAACATTCTAATCAGTGCTGCCAACGTTACAAATATAAGCGCACTGTAGAATCTTCGTCCATGGACCATCGAAGAGATTGCAATAAGGACATAAGCCGTCGTCACATTGCGGCCTTAATGAGCTATTTTATGGGTGTTCTAAGTGTTAGCGACTGCGGTTCTATCCGTAAGTGAATAGTGTTATGAAATTCGCAGTTATGTACTAGTATGTAATTGAAAATTTATTTTAATAGATAATTTTCGATTTGTGTGATATCTGATGCCTATAAATTCTTTAAGGGCGACTAAGTTATGATGTTTGACACATTTACTTTGTGTAGAAGTGTTTTTGATCTCAAAAAAGTCAGTAAAATCGTATCGTAAAAATGAAAATTAAGTCAGCATCTACTAAATACCAGCTGTTGCTAACTTGTGAAATAATCAAGAAGAAATTTTAGTGTAATACTTATTACAGTAACAAGTTTTGAGGCAAATAACACACATAATAATACAGTCAAATTGAGATTCTCCTCCATTTTTAAGCCAGTTAAAAAATAAGTTCAAAATGCAACATAATTAACTCAAATTTTTGTTTAGGATGTTATAGAAACTGAATATCTTTTACATATCTATGGCTGACTTACAAGGTAAGTTAACATTAATTACCAGTATCAGTGAGGAGAACAATCCGGTGTAATGTTGACGTTGCGTCTCGTGACGACCACCGAGACACTAAACTATCCATTAATGCGTTTTAAATTGTTCTGTACTGACTATTTGACCTCTTTACCGACTTATTGCCTTGAGACACTGTTGTTTTAAAGCCAAAATATCAGAAAATTTACAAAACGAATATTCCAATTTACGAGCAACCTGTCTACGCAAGGTTAAATTCTAAGTCGACGAGTAATTGACGACTTATGTCCAACACGCCTGTGAAGTGTGAAGTGAATGGCTCTAGGTTCGACACTATTATAGGCCGGTTAATATTTGTGTAATGCTACTGTTACATCTGCGTTAGCGTTAATGTTAGTGTCAATGTCCAATCACACGTTACTTAATGCGGTAAAAATGCGCGTCGGCTACATCTGCGTAATGCATTCAATCACTCCATTGTCATTATGTAGGTAGGTGATTTTTAGAGGCGACCATCTCAGATCTCAGGGGTAGCAACGCATCTGTGGCCGAATTGGAACAAGACTCATACTAACAATAACTAACTGGACTATTACTAACATTAACTAACAGGACTAACTATCAC
>DWJQ01000085.1:0-19544 GCA_018248915.1 Hesperia meskei straton | reverse complement strand
GTGACTCCCTTGGTGTTGCTCGTGTCTATAGGCGACGATGACTACTTACCATCAGGTGGTTCGTCTGCTTTTACGTCTGCCCTTGGCTATACAAAAAAAGATACTCCTTGCGTCTTCGAGAAAACACAATATTCGGGACCCTGCGAAGTTTACCTTAACAACTGATGTATCCTGCAGCCAGACTCAGATTCAGATCCCTCTGCTAGATGTAAGACTCGTCCAGCCTTCCCATTACCTTGATCTGCAGCGGCAGGCCAGTCTTGTTGATGAGCCAGGCGGGCGCGTAGAGCAGCAGGCGCGCGGCCGGGCCCGCCTGCGCGCGCGCCGTCACCGCCAGCCGCCGCCCGCCCTCCGTGTCGCACTCTGTTCGCATCTTGATTATCTTCTCTGCCATGTCTATTGAACAGGAATATAGATGAGGTGCAAGAGTAATAGGAGAAAATGATACTGCAATGTGGATTCTTGGGATAGCTTTATTATTTGCTTGATTAATAAGCGTCTAATTTGGCAAGTCTAAAAAGTAGTTAGTTAAGGTACGAGTAACAAGCTCATCGTCAGCGAAAAACACCTCTCGATATGGTTAAATGACTATAACATTCCTCGTCATTGAGAATAGCTGGAAACATAAATCGGATGCAGACGGTATGAAATGACATCCGAATACCGGATAGATTCAAAAGATGTCCACTAAGGTTGCCAGGCAGAATTGGTTTGCTCCTAAAATTGCCAAGCCATCTTCTAAGAAACATGAAGGACTAATAAAATGTAGACTTACCCAAAGAAAACCTAAAAGTCCCGGTCCACGGCACCCCTAAGTAATGCATATCCAACGTGAGCTTGTGGCATTGATTCATCTTCATGGTGTACACATGGGCTCTCTCCCCCGGCTCCACGCGGATATTGATCGCGTCTCCGGATAACTGCAAGGCGTGCGGGAGCCGGTTGTGGACTCCCAGCGGCGGTAGGATGCGGAGCAGGAGATTTGGAATGGATCGCGATACTTTCTGCGATTGGACACCTGAAATGATACCCAATTATTCCCATCTGAACCAATGCTTACTCTGAAAACGGATTCAAAGTCAGCGCTAATAATAAATATACTTATTTTAACGTGAAATAATGCTCAACTTGGAGACAGGCTGTATTTGTTGGAATACCCTTAACAAACAGGTCTCCACTTCTTTTGTGTTTGGATCTTTTCGCGAAATCCAAAATCCATGCGAGTAATTTATGCCTATAAAAGTGAAAGTTAACTTCTTACCTTCAACTGGCAAGACTCTCATAGCAAACACCGTGGGATCACCGTCCGCTTTCGCCGGACAAATGATATCACGGGGCACGTCCATGTCGTTGGCTAGCTCCATCCACCATATACCTTGAGTGGCCACTTGGTAATTCCTTCAGACAGAAGTTAAAAAGCCCTCTTAATTTACCCAAAAGCTACGGTTTCTAATAAAATATCTTGCAATTAGCAAAATATGGCCATATACTTACTCAAAGTTGGTAGGCAGAAGGTAAAGCTTGCAGTGGTAGGCAATATAGAGAGGAACGTTGAAGGTGTCGTGAGGAGCGAGTACGGCTAGCCTCAGGAGACCACAGAAGGGATTCCTCACGGCACCCACGGGCTCCGCCCCAGCCGCTTCTAGCTCCGATTGACGATATAGCAGCTCCAGAGCATAGGATGTTTCGTTACGAACCTAAAAAATAAAGAGTTTATCAGAACCTTCCTACCTCAAATATCGCAGTTATTGATCTGATTTCAAAGGTAGACGATATTAAATCGCATCGTGTAACATTCTGAAAAATTGTGAGCTGATGGTCCCAAAGCTGACCGTCATAAAAGGTGGGGATAATGTATAAAGATAAAAATGGTACGAGATATTTAAAATGTACCTGCAACGGCGACCTGACAATGATCTTCTTGTTGTTGTACTTGGACGTCCGCTCCACCACAATATAGTACCGGGTGCCATTTTTACTGGGGGGTAGCACGTGCAGCTTCGATACCGAACGTTGTGGGCATAGGATCTGTTGGGAATAACATGTTTAAATTTTGAATCAATAACTTTTACGAAGAAAACATCGACTTCAACATAGATTAGTACAGATATCTCAAAAAGTACTCATCAGATGTCGCTACACGATGAGGATCAGCTTTCAAATAGAAAAGAATCATATGAATTAGAGCACTCATTAAATAAATTTGAAGTATCTACCGACCAAAAATTACATCCGCACTATTAATTGTAACTCAAAACCTACTCGTAAGATGTAAACCATTAGGATCAGAAGAGCAGCACCAGTTTTTGAATATAAAAATACACATTTAAAATACATGGAATTAAGAACATCCTACTCTGCTCCTTTTTTGAAGTGGGTTAAAAAGTAACACAAGCTACACTCACAGTGAGCTGGTCGAGGTCGTGCAAGCGCACGGCGAGCGTGAGGTCGGTGAGCCGCGCGCGCAGCGCCGCCGCGCCCCAAGCCGCGCCCGGCGACGTGCGCGACACAGACGCGCTCTCTACGCGCTCGCTGAACCCGCCCTCGAAGCTGTTGCGTATTGGTATAGGGGGTTAGTGGGTGGGGGGATGGTTGGTCCCATGAAGGAAATATATAGAGGAGACGGCCTAACTGTGCACTGTGACTCAACTAGGTCCTGACGTCATCACAGTAGGCGTGGCCTAAAGTCAGTCTAACGTCGGCGCCAGTCCTGTGCCCAGCGTTATGGACGTTCACATTTTCAAAGAAAAGGATAAAGTGCTTACTACTTGACATTAGATGGCGACACTATTCTAAAATTTGGAGTACGTCCCTGTTATATTCTATATTTATTGACATCTAGTGTGAGATAGTTAAACTACGTACATAGTAAAATCCACGAAACGAGTAAGTAGTTTTGCTATTGACCGTTAGATGGAAAATGGCGATTTTGTTAGATGCCGCCCACTTCTTTATCCCTCTCGCCCCGCAAAGTATCACGCGTTCTTTCTTAGGGAAATCTACATACAACGTCTCCTCTCTATATTAGCTTCATGGTTGGTTCGATTTGATGTGTTTATAGCATTGATCCTACTAATAATATTGTATTGCAAAAGGTATTTGAAGTCTTTAATCGGCTACTTATGTATGGTGGTTGCAAGTCTGAGAGATTTTGTAAAATTCGTTTTTTTGTCTCCTATATTTAAATTCTCCTAATTAAATTAAATATCTTTCTCTTAACCTTTAACCTAATTACACTAACGTATCCGTAGTTTGCTACTTACCAATCCCATTCGTCACTGACGTCCGTCAATTCTTGCTTCTGTTTCTTCTTCACGTCTTCCAGTAAATCTGCTCCAGAAGTATCGCAACCTACAATAACATGGAAATTTTAATTATCTGTTCGACTGCCAACACGCTGCTGCAAAATTAACACAGTCAAAGTGGCTGAAAACTTATTTTGGACCTTAATGAAAGCCACTTTTGAACTGAATTTAAGTATGGAAACCATAGGAACAAGAATAGAATATTAAGAGTTCCTATGGTAGAAGCATATTTATGGTGACATCAAGACGCACCAGGGGTGCTGGGCCGGCTGACGTCGACGTCATAGTCCGCTATGGCAATCACCCGGTCGTGGCCGGCCAGGTCTGTCTCGGTGCGGGTCCGTAAGTGCACCGTTGATCCGGGACCTGTATGAATTGGATGCAGTTGAAATATCAACTAATCGAAATCGACAAATCTAAAATGATGCTGGTATAAAAGTTTTTAAAATTAATTCAAACAACAGAAAAACCGTCACCAGCACTCAATGATATTGATAACATAGCATCACTGTTGCTTTGCTGGCTAAAAACTGTAACTGCTAAGAACAAAGAAAGTACTGGCAGTCAAACCCCAAGCTGGATCACCACAAGTCGTTTAGCAGACTCAAAGTAGAAGGTAGTATCACGTCAGATAGACTTTCCGTGAAGGCTTAACGACATACTCAAAGTAGAGGATCAGGTCAGAAGCACTTTACGTAAAGGCTTTACAACTAATAACATTTGCTAAACATTTAATCTCAGATGAAACTATTCTACATCTACTCCCACTAAACGATAGCATTAACGAGTTGCAGCGGGCTCTCGGCAGCGACGATGGCGTGCACGAGCACAGTACGGTCGGCGAAGGCGTCGCCCATATAGTTCACTTACAGTATACTAGATGGAGCTGTGCCAAATGACACCGTTATGATAAATAAGCAAATGTCAGCTCAGATGAAGCTATTCTATATCTACTCGCACTAACCGATATCATTAACGAGCTGCAGCGGGCTCTCGGCAGCGACGATGGCGTGCACGAGCACGGTGCGGTCGGCGAAGGCATCGCTCAATGCGCGCAGCGCTCGTGCCCCAGAGGGCGCGAACGTTATGTTCAGTGGACTGCGGGCGGAGATCGCTATGTACGTGCATAGCCGGCTCTCTGGCTCGCAGGACTCCACGCTGGGGTCTCTGCTCGGCTCCTGGTGGTAAAATGGTTATTATTTTTTGTTTTATTGATACTCACAAAGGTATTGCAAAAAAGTAATTATTTGGGCAATTGGTAATTAAAGTCGATTCAACGCTTTTATCGACTTTTAGTCATGGCTAGCATATTTTAAATTAAAAAAATAATTGTTTCATATATTATTCGTAACTTAACAAGTATTCATAAGTATCGTATGCCATAATCCAAAGAAGGTACATAGATATTACCTTCTTTGGATTATGGCATGCGAGAAAAGATTTTTACCTTTTTTAAGTTGGTGCCTAATTTTTAATATGATCTATTCACTTACCTGTAATGTAACATTCTTTTGTTCTCCATCTCTTTTCCTTTCATCATTATCAATGTAAGTCACAGGCTTTTCATCATCAATATCTTCTTCCCTGTCTTCTTCTGCGCTCTGTTGTGATGCTGATGAATAATCTTCATCATCACTTATGTTTTCGTCTGCTTCCGATTCACTCCTGAGTTAAATTTACATAGTATTTACATTACTAATAATAAACCAAAAGTCGCAAGCAAAATTTTGGGAAAGTTTTTACTGTCAAACTTCCCCTAATAATTTGACGCTATTGATAAAAAATCTAGAAGGAATAAAATAAAAAACAGAAGAAAATTTCACTTACTCAGAAAAAAGATGTCCCATTGCATTTGTCATCCTATCCAAACTTTCTTGTTCTGGATCCGATTCATCGGCATTTAAAGCCCTTATGAAGGGCATGTACCCAGGTTTGAACCTCAATCCGTACCGTTTGTTTTCATTATACGGGTTTCTAATAAACACCATTTCGTTATCAGTGTCGTTTTCATCGGCTGACGTTTCGGGTTCAAATTCACTGCGTTTTTTGGTACTTTTGGCTGATGAAGCTTGGTCTGTCATGGTTTCTTCTTTGAGATCAGTTTCGAGTCTTGACGACATGGGATATGATTTTGCCTACAATTAGAATAATGCATTATAACTTTTCTCTAGGACATGTATCCGAAAAATATTTTCTTTATTACACAAGTAATTCCTTTATTTACTTGGAACAATGTTGCAGTGATGTCCCAGGGTCTCTGTTTATTGTCTTCCAGGACTGGTTCTATCAGTGGTTCCCAGGCGTCTACCTTCTCGTTGAAGACAGAGGCTTGGAGACTCAGTGACCCACCGCCGTGAAGTTGCTTCGACCAGTCATGTAAAGACATTTCTGCTGAAAGCTGGTACAAAATTGTTATCAAATTGTGAAGGGTTTGTACAATATTCTGAGCATCTGTTTAAAATAATTTAAAGGTTTGAAGGACAATTAATGGAAAATGGTAATGTAATTTACAATAAACATAATGCATACTTCCATTATACACAAATTAAACAATAGTTAGTTGTTTGAAAGCTCCATTTTTAGCTCCTTACTCCTTAAGAGAATACATAGTTACGTATTGAACAAATATAATAATTTGGTCTTTTCTGAAATAAAGAATTATCTCCGACTTCTCCTACGCAATTATTTCATCCGTGATACTTTAAAGGTTAAAGAGTTCATACAAATGATCACCCACCTTCACGACCAGAACAGGCACTCTGACAGTCTGTTCGATCTCGAACATGATCCTGACACTGGGCACATTGACCGTGAACGTCTCCGACGGCTGGACTGTCGGGTACTTCGGCTGTATGTACGGGTCGTCTATGCTGTATGGGATCAACGGTGTGATCTTCTTCGGGGACCACAGATCCTCTTCTTGCTTCTCTTGCTTCATGTTGTACGAGGAAAAGTTAAAGGATTCCTTCTCTTCCGGTATCATTAGCTCTGACGTTATCTCTTCCACGATGTCTGTGGAAAATGTGATGTTAAAGTAGGAAGCAGGCGTTCACTTATAATAGGAAGTAAAGAAGCTCAATCACTCTGCTAAACAACGAATGAGATAATATTTAAATTTTGGACTGAGAGAAAAAAAATAGAAATATAATTTATAGTGGAATTACCCATTATGGTATGAACGGTAGTTGCAGCAATGTGGATGTCTATCTCGGACACAGAGAATCGTACTTGAATCCCCTCCTCAATACTCTTGAAACCTTTAGAGAACTCCACATCACATGGTCTCAACACCAGCTGAGGAGGTAGGTTCTTCAGCTTAGATTGTAACTTGGACATGACTTGAAGACCAGCGAAGGATACGACAAGGTTCTCCGTATTGGAGTGACGGGAATAGTCTATGAGTAGTTCCGTGCGAAGGAGTAACGCGTGTCCTTCGCTCTTGTGGAGATCAGTGAAAAACATGATCTCGGGCTGCCGACATTGTACGGAAATTGTTATGCTTGGCATCTCTTCTGGAGCTGCAGCAGCTGCAAAGAATTATTTATTTAGAAAAATCGTCGTGATAATGATTGCGACCCATAACTGTCCCAGATCTGGGCACGAGTCTGCTTTCCGATGTGAGGGGTACCGATAGGCCTTAGTTTTTGGCCAAGCACGAATTGGCTGGACTTCATACACTTTTGAGAACATTACAGAGGACTCTCAGGCTTGCAAGTTTTCTCACGATGTTTCTCCACCCTTCACCAAACCAAGTGATAACTGAATTTGAAGAAGCACGTAACCTTTCAAAATCAGAGGTGCGGGCAGGATCTGAACCTGCTTCTGTAGTCTTCTCTAGTCCATCGTTCAAACCACTTGGCTGCCACATTAACACAAGCTATAACGCTCATCCCATACCTACCAGTAGAATAATATCCGCTGGTAGAATCGCTGGAGCTGGGGAAGCGAGCCCCCCGGTTGCCAGCGGGTCGCGGCGGCCCGTCTCCTACATAGCCGTGGTTGACAAGCCCTCCTTCCATCGTTTTCTCTCCTATATAAAACACCATAACAGGTTTCAAGCTTTGTTTTACTTTTAAGTCAGTCGTATTTTTAAAAGCCAGTAATATTTTTGAAAATGTCTTCTAAATTTTTTCTGACATTTTACTGTCTAGCCATAAAGAAAGGCATTACAATGTTTTTAACCCTTACTGTATTAACTGTAAGGAACACTTATCTATCAGTCAAAGGGGAGTAGCATCAAGCATATTTAATATGCGCATACCCTCCATTCCTAAACATACCGGGCATAGCATCTAGCAGCGTCCGCGCTAGCTGCAGCAGGAAGGGCAGTGCGAGGTTGAGCCGCGTGCGGTCGAGCCGCGCGTCGAGCGCCGCGCCGGCCGCCGAGCGCCGCAGGCTCGCGTCCAGCAGCGGCGGCCGCGACACCGAGATCACGCCGCCGCCCACGTCGCCGCCTTGCGATTGGAAGATCCTGTGGGGCCGTGAGCTCCAGAACTATAGAGTGTTTTGACATGGAAGATCCTGTACGGTTCGTGTCACAACTCCAAAGCTATAGAGTGCTCGGACGTGGAAGATCTTGTAGGATCCGAGTGATATAGCTCCAAGGCTCAGAGTGATCTGACATGGGGGAGCATAGAGAGGGTTATGACTTGGGGTTATTCAAAGGGTGAGAATGAGGCAAATATAGAGAGTGAGGATTTCAAAGAATATAGGGAATAATAGGGGAAGGTGTAAAAGTTCCCTTTCAGGGCCGGCTTTGCACGGGTGATTTCCCTGGTGTTAATAGTGTCCATAGTCTACCATGACCGTTTACCATCAGGTGGCTCGTCCGCTTTTACGTTAGCTATTCAGCCGTTCAGGCTATTATATCGTATATACCAATCGGTAAGTGGCCACTTTTTATATAAACATGTATAATAACTTAGAGGAAATGGTGACTAATCAGTGACCATTTACTCTAAGTTATTTTTCTTGCTGCGATACAGAAAATCCTAATTCGGAGGTACTTCTATACCTAAAACGGTAAAATTTCTTATTCTTCATATTATTTTTATCCACTTTCAAACTTACCTTTTGATGACAATGGTAGGATCAGGCCGTATGTCTTCGATGAGCAAACTTTGCAGGCTTGCTTTCACCTCCAGACTCTTGTCTGAGTAGTAGTCCATCGTTAATATAGCCTCTCCAGCAGTGAGCTTAGCCAGGCCATGGTTCAGGTCTCGAACTGGAGAACTGAGAACTTCATCCATATCGGAAAAGAGCTTCAGTTCCACACCTTCCAATGAAAACCTAGAAATTTTGTACGCGATACAAAAATGCATGCCTATCTTTTTAAAGCTATCATCGCTCCGTATTTTGGACAAGTTATTCTTACCTTAACACTGATTCCTTCCTGATAGGTTCCCCTTGAGCGAAAAATGCTTGCAATTTCTTAACCGTGGCATCAGAGGACCCTACCTCTACTGGAGAAGTGGGTACGATGCTACCTATAACAATATTTTTAACGTTATATTAAAGAATAAATTAATAACTTACATAATATTAATATCACGATGCAACCAAACAGACAAAGGTATTTATTAATTTACGAGACTTGAAAAGGAATAAAAAAATTTCCAGGGATAAATGAATTTTTGGTTCGCATGGCTATATATTAAATAGCATGGTGACCTCAATAATAACTTTCCTGATTCCATCTTTCTTCTCTCTTTTTAGCTGACTGGATTTGACCGCAAGGCATTTGTGATATCTTAGCTACATTTCAGGTGGTATGTCCCCCTGTTTGTCGACTACATACATAAAAAAGACTATCTAGAATCTAGCACATGCCCTCGGAACGCTCACCTATATAATTCTCCTCGCTCAAGTTATCACTGTACACAGCGAGTACCGTAGCGAGGTCCTTCTGTCCGAGGTTGATGACGACGGTGTCAACGACCGTGTCGGCCTCGCACAGCAGCAGCTCGCGGCCGGGCGCGGTGGACGCCACCTGCTGGTAGCACACTGCTCGCTTCATGTCGCAGCGGATCGCCATGGGTTCCAGGATTGGCTCCTGGAAATTTAAAGGATGCATCTTTTCCTTTTGGGAACAGAATGTTAAAACGTAAACACAACGTCCAGGTCGGAGATAGGCAAAATGTAATCACGATTACAGATTACAATTACATCTAGTGACCCCGAGAACCCCTGCGAAAGCCATTCGAGAATTTCATTAATTGCATATTTCCAGATGTAGTCGTAATCGGTAGAGCTTATAGGTACTACTATCATTTTGGGCAAAATTTACCACGCCAAATTATCAGTAACCATAATAACGCTTTCCGCATATCTGGTCTAGACTTGGACCTTTTTACAAGCCTCTTAAAAAGTCAGCGGAGAAAATTACCTGAACCTCTAAAGTGCCTGCCAAAGTCATCACGGCCCGAGATAAGGTGATATTGACGAGCTTTATCAGAACATTGTCGATGACCGGGCATTGTAACGGGTTGCTGGCTTCCTGGCTTACGTGTATGGGCTTGAAGAAGTTCTCAATTAGAAGGTCACCTAGAGAGGAAGATAAAATTTTAAAATACAAATTTCTAGCAAACTAAAAGCCATACTTTACTAGATTTTTTAGAATTTACGCTCACCCATATTTAGAACCAGTAAATTTGGAGAAGAGGGCTTCTGTGGAAGTAATAAAACTGGCGCGTGGATCTGTGAAATATAATTACGACCATACTTAAATAGTAATCGACTTCATTCTACTGCGACTTAATGTAGCCCGTATGGAGCGTGGAGGCAGGGCATGGACTCATAGAAATAACACATCACATTCAAGCATCATAGAAAGGCTATCCCACCCTGATCTCAGCTCAGTACATAGCATCCCTCGCAACTGGTATACAAAATCGAAATAGCCAGATAAAAGAAGCAACCTTACCTCAATAGCCAGGTTGACGCGTGTAGGAGCGACCCTCAAAGCCTCGGCTTGCCGCTGGGCGGCTCGCTCCGCCGCCGCTGCTGCTTCCGAGGCTGCTGTGCTCGGTACCAGTGGTTCTAGGAATTGCTGCAAATGTAAAACACACATCTAGTTATGGTTATACCTGATCAGGCTTAAAGGAAATGAACATTTATTTACACCCATAAACTGAATTGTCTGTGTAGCAGAAGTCATAAAAATATTCAATGAAGTCATCACAAATACCTGCAACTCGAGAATTAACATAAAACATAAATGAAAAGCGCACTTAAGTAAGAGGGCCAGGATATTTATGCATGGATGTTAACTAAATCAGATACCTATTTATGATTTTACTGCTTTCTGCATTCATCTCCAATTGAGGTATTTTAAGCATCTGACATCTGAAAGGCACCAAGAACTAAGCAGTCCCCACCTGCAGATGGTGCAGCAAGCTGCAGAACAGCACGACGTGCAGGCGGCCCACGTGCACGCGCAGCTCGGCGTGCGCGCGCGCCGGCAGCCCCGCCGCCGCGCGCACGTACTTTATCTCCACCACCTTGTCCTCGTCCGGCCATATCAGCTGACAGAGAATTAAAAAGAGTAGTCTAATAGTGATTTCTATGTGTCTTAACCTTGACTCCAATATCATCAAACTAGTTGAAATCAATTCAACCTGAATTTAATGAACATTTTATGTGTTAGATCTCGCAAAGATTTAAAAGGACCACAAGGTACTCGGCTCATACTACTTATGCGGTAACTAACGCGCAAAAATTAACATTAACTACTTAGAATTTAAGAACCTACTATTTTCTTTAGTCAGTAAAAAAGGAAGAGCTCATTGATCGGCTTTTTGTGAGTAAAAAATTTCAGATAACGGTGGACTATATTATGCGTAAACTTCTTTACCTTCGGATAAAGAGTGGATTCGGACAGATCATCCAGCTGCAAGGACCCTAAGTACAGCTTGAAGATCATGCGGTCGTTGGCGCGGAACACGCAGTCGCTCTCCAGCGTCACCAGCCGCACTTCCACCAGCGCGCAGTCCAGGTGGCACAGCCGAATTGATATTGAGGATGCCCTGGATTATGATCACAATTTAATTGGGATTCAGAATAATTTCTCTCCTTCTTTCTATACAGATAATCGAAGTGTCAAATGTGCCGATTGAATCTTTCGGAAACCTTGTGATAGATTTCAGGTTTTAGAAATCTAGAAGAATAATGTGAAATCTATCAATCGGCTCTTGACCAACCAGGAAATAGCTTCAACCATTTCCATTAGCAGATAGTTTGCAGATAGCTTGAGTTACAATTAAGTGACCGTAACATTACGTCTTACCTGACGAAATAGCTGTTACCTGACGGAATAGCTGAACTTGGTAGCCCCGGGAGGGACAGGAGGGTCAGCTTCCGGCCGCATTATGTAGTCCCACAGAGACTTGGCTTTCGGCGCGATCAGGCTCTTCAAATTTAACGCGTGTCTGTTTTGGACCCTGAAAACGGTGTTTCTGATGTATTAAACTGCAATTTTTATTTAACAGTATTAAATAATTATATACCCAACATGTGTAGTGAGTCGATGTCTCTGAACAAAGTAATCTTTAGCATATGTAATGAGATTCTCAACGTATTGTTGCGTAAGAATTCTAGCTTTGAAGATATCTTACTTGTCCCGTATATACTGGAGATACTTGATGAGCGTCCTCAGCGCGTCTGCGTGGAGCAGTAGGCTCACGGGCCCTGTGTCGGCCACTAGCGCATGTTCTACGTTATGGAAGTGAGATTTGAATTCTGGACAATCTGCACGCACCTGGAAACGAAGTCATTTAGTTCTTTCAAACTTAACTAAACGTACATCTTTCACAGCATCTGGCACAGTAAGGCCTTGATCGGTTTCAGTCTGATAAAATCGGAAAATTTATTTAGAAATCCTTAACTTAATTGAAGAAAGTACAATGATTGAATGTTTTTACTAATTTCGATATTACATTTGGACATTAACAGCTGCTTATGTAGAAGAAATTCAAATTTCGTTCCCTTACCTTCCTATACAACAAATTGAACAGCTCCCCAGTACTAGTCAGCAGTTCCAGGTATTGTCCGGTGCTGCTGTGGTGCTGTTTGTCGGTGAGCAGCGCCTGTCCGACCGACAGCTGCACGGCTGGCCCGTACTGCATCAACGCCACGTCCAGGCACACCTTGCTCACGCTCAGCATCATGTACGGCCGGTCTGTCTGGTTGCTGGACCGGCTCAGGTTTATCACTATCTCACCTGTGGGATGGTGCAAGGGTTAGGTTCACCTTTGTGACGCAGGGATCTCTTATACGTCGAATAAAACAACAGCAAGTAGCAAGATCGAGGATGCGAAAATGCGAGGAGCAAGAGTAGTGGTCTCGAATAAAACAACTGCGAGGAGCAAGATCAACAGAAAGTTTTGAGGCGAGGTGAGGTTTGGTGAAATTTTAAACGAGGTGTGGAGAGATGAAAAGAAATAATGATGAATAGAGAGATTTCAGGTTTTCCGACACAGGTTTTACCAGCAAGTGTTACCAACGAGCAATCATCTTTAAGAATAAACAGATGATTAATAAAAGAAAGGGAAGATGATTTGATGATCTTAATGTATTCAACGAACAAGGAGACTCGGAAAATATTCCAAAAGAACCTATTTTATTACCCCTTCATACATTTATCTTATTCGCGACAGAATTTTTCACATTTTTATATTCAGATGAATGTTTTGAAGATACTAACAACGCTTATGAATATTGATTCCTTCAAGCCAAATGAGAGTGGAATAATAGTAGGTATTCTGCGTAATACTCGCATTATGGCATTATTTATTAATAGCAGTAAAAATTAAGTAAGCTCACATTAAAAGCATATGAAAGTTTTACATCAAATGTATATAATACACGTGGAAGAAAGTACAAATGCATGTTCAATAAGTAGGTTTTCATAGCAAAACACTTAAGCGTGATTTTCCAAAATAGCTTCTTTGATGAATAGGAGCGGTTCTTATCAAAACGCCGACAAATTGATAATGAAGTATTTAATCAAATTGGCGCGTTCTGAAAAGAACCAGCCCTCGAAAAGTGATGAACATGATTATTAATCTGCAATAGCCACATGTGAAGACGTAGTAAAATATACGATCCAGTTGAATATCGGAAATGAAGTAGATATATTGTTTTAAAAGAGTGTGCTCCGCTGGGGTGCACACTCTTGACATCGTCGTCTTTCATAATGTACCTATTTATTTCAAAAACAAGTTTTAAATTGTAATCTGATTAAAGGCGTACTACACACTTACGTTTCTAATTTTCAATGATCGTATATTTTTTTAAGTTTAAAATATATGAGTCATGAAAAATATATATAATGTCACATATACAAATAGGGTCCCAAATCTGCTAATTTACATGCTTCAATAGCGTGGTGTCGGAATGCCTTGACACATTCTTTACACCAAGTGTGTCAAACTATTACGACACGACGTGATTGAAGCAATTTAAATTACCAGACTTGAGGTCCTGGTTAGTTCCGAAGTTAACTTCTTAAAGAGGTGTATCGCCGAAGGTAATATTTTCATCGAACTGGGTTAGAGGGGGGTATCGTAACCGCTGCTACCCACCGCTTCCCCTGCCCGACGAAAACACTGATATTCATCTTCATTTTTCTTTATTATGCTTCATTCTTCTTTCTTTATGAAAATGCAACTGAGAAAGCCACTGAAATTATGAATGAGTCGCGTACATCTGCCACAGAAAACACGAATAGCCATGATGGAAATGATTTCAAATTCACAGTCAGAAAAAATCGGGCGAAGACAATTCGATTGCATTATTGCCATAAGCATTTTGGCAGATTTCACAATTTCAAAAAACTTTACCCAAAAAAACTCTGAAATTATCTTCCTTATTAATTATTAATTTAATTATTAAATTAAATTCAACTTTTTATTGCGATTTACAAAGCCTTTCTGAACCTACTGATCCCAGAATGAAATACAATAAAGACACAAAGCTACAAGTACAATTTGCTGAAACTTACCCACGATGAACCTCAGCAGGGTCCCAATGGTGTTGCTGGGGGAGACGTTGTCATCAAACCCAGGCAGGTCCACGGATCGAGCGTATTCCTCCACCTCCTCATCGCTGAACTCGGCTGTGGGCGCCCCATCCGTGGTGGGAGACTGGACTCCTCCGCCGTCTACTTCGGTCTCGGGTGTTCTAAAAGTAGTAGGTAATTGTTTTAGAATTCATGGTACTTATACAATCTATTTGTATTGTGTGGATATAAATTTTATGACGACCCCTTCCCCCTAGAATAAAATAAGGATGTTGGAAATTGTGATGAGTTATTGGTGTTAAAAAGCATCCAAATACCACAGATTTATCAGTCATCCTCTAATAATACTTCAGTGTACTATTAGGAAATTCAGAATACTAAATAGAAGACTTACCTGTTTCTTCTCAAGTAAGCAGCTACAATCTTCTGCCGCAAGTTAACTAGCTCCTTATACCCAGGATCGGCGGTCACCCTGTCAAACTCCAGGGCTTCTGCCAGTACGGGATCTTCGAGATCTTCAACAAAATCTCCAGAATCCATGAAAGATACCGGCACAGTATTGGGCACCGGTATTGGCAGATTGTCGCAGAAATCGAGAAGGTGGCCAATAATTCGATCCGATAAATTCAACCTCAAACTTGATAGTGATATGTTGAGTTTGTACCTAAAAGTAAAACATATTATATGATTATTTGTGATTTTGTAGCGTGAAATAGGAATGTACAAAAGACAACTCGTCATGTACCGTGGTAGCAATTTGTAATCTTTCTTGATACTGCTCGAGAAGACCAACTGTGATTTAATCTTCGGTATTAAATGCAGTTCCGAATCAGCGTGCTTCCGGCATTCCCGCCAGGATTCAGTCCAGTCACAGAATAATACCTGAATAGGGTTCGATAATAAGTACAATACACTATATCACTCATATTTAACTCCAAACAACTGAAATCGAAGATAAGTTGACGTACCTGACAAGAACATTCTGCATGTAAGCGGTCATAGAGCTTTTCTTCTAACTCCATACATGTTGCATCTTCTAAAACTAAGTTTGAAGGTTGTAAATCTGATTTTACGATTATTCTACTTATATCCAAAATCATCACTCGGCCTGACCTAAATGAAATAAAGCAATTAATTCAGAACGATGAACCACATACAAATCTAAAGGCTTAAGAAAAGTTAGCCAGATAAAACGTAACAATTCACAACTTACTTGTGTATACATCCATGTTCGGGGATCACAATACAAGGTCCCTTTACATCCACATTGACCTGGAAAACTTTCCTCCGGCTTATAGCATATGCTAGCACTGACTTACTCACAGCGGCCGCTTTGTCTACAGCAAGTGATAGCTCTTCAGCAAGGTCGTCAGATGTCATTGAGTGTGTTTGGAAAAAGTTAATTAGTTCCGTAAAAGCGTGCTAAAATAACCAAAACAATTGATTTATATTGACAAGATAAACTGATAATTTTGTCTAAAAAATTAAGTAAAATGTACGTACCTCTACATATAAAAATTCAACTGGTTCCATCAGCCAACTGATTCCATAGTCAGCTTCACTAGTCATAGGGTTTTTCTCAATATCCACAGCTAGTAGGTTAGTAGCCGTGGGAACTCCTTTTTCAACGGTCAAAAGCGGCACCAGCTCACCATCTGATGACACTCCTTCAATCACTATACTTTCTGCTCGAGCTGATAGCTGCAAAACATTTGTAACATCTAGTTTATGATTTTGGCATTTGCAAACAATTATACGTTGCCGAAAAATAAATGTAAAATATAAATTAATAATTACCTTATAAGCTTTAGCGGAAGGTCTAGTCTCTAAAGATGCAAGGAACTGGGTGAGGGTCAACACGAGTACTTCCTTATTTCGATTCATTAGTGTTAAAGAACAATTTGCTAGCGTCAAGTTGATCTTATGTTCTGAAAAAACAAATTCAATATTAGTAACATAATTAATGATTCAGTGGGATTTTCAGCACTCTTCAAAAATTTACAGCTTTGATAAATAGTCAATTTATTACCAATATATTGTTTAGACTTGTCCAGTCTTGGTGCACCCTCCACATAGCCGATCAGCTCACAAACTTTTTTCTTCTCTGGACTCGATAAATGACTCCAAAGACTTCTGCTTCTCTCAGTCTTTACACAAAGCTCTACTCGGACCTTGGATTCCGCATCAGAATCACTTTCACAATCAGAGCTTGTCGGCTTCCACCAGTCAAATTCCGTTTCAACTACTTCTATTCTATCTGGTTCTTGAGTTAATAGCTTAAATGTTATGAGAATGAAATTAAGTAGGTATCTATTACGATAAAAATAATTAAATATAGATACTTCATTACACCTTAAAATACATACTTCGAATTTTGCCTGCTCCCTTGCAATCACCACGGAAATGATTGGTAGATTATCTTCGCACTTCTGAAGGTCTAACTTAAGTTCTGTATCGTTAGGACTTCTCAATGTACTTTTGTATGTCTGTTTATATATGTTGTAATTTTCTCTGTGCTTTTTAATTGCGGCCCAAGTGTAAGGTCGTACTCTCTGTTCGACGACTACGTTGTAAGCGTATTTCCACCATTTTTTGATATCCTTTGAAAGAGGTACGCCAGGGTGGAAATGACGATATTTTCTAGAATAGGATTTTTAATACATTTAATTTGAGTATTTGAAATAACAGTTTTTAACATAGTCTGCCAATTTTAAAGTTTTTGATACCTGTTTAAAGAGATCCGTTGAAAAGATGCAAGCAAATTATCTATTGAAAGATATTGTCGTCTTGATAATTGTAGTGCACTATCTTGCAGAACCGCATCTAATAGTAGGCGAGGTACCCGGGGTTCCCCAGATCGATTTATCAATACTTTTACTTTACACGTTACTGGTTTTAGCACTGAAAAGTAAAACAAGTTCTCAAAGTGTTTGTATAAAATGGTATGTTTTAAGGATATTTCCCAAAAACTAAGTTGAACTTACGGAACTCAAAATCCTCATGGTGCATAGAAAACTTGTCCAAGCCGGTGAGCATGTAGTGCTTCCAGTTGTAATACTGCATCGGTGTAATTTGTGCGGTTTCTGTATCATCGAGAGCAGTCGCTGTGGGATTCCAATAAAGAGACAACGATTCAATTCGCATCATTTGGTACACCGTCGAGGCATTCTGTGGTGTTACTGAAGGCTTCCATTTACTGAAAAAATAAATGATCGTTATAAAACTTAACCTTCTCATTCTGAGAAGAAACCCGTGCTTAATAGGAGGCCATGATGGGTTGAGATGATAACACTTATAACACAGTCAATCTCAATTATAACGAGACATAAGGAATGACTGCAACTGCAACTCCTCACCTGTTAGTGGTTTCAATAGATAGGCTTTGCAAACATAGACCGCAGGCCAGAGGACCATCTTTCGAGCTAATTGAGTCCTCGTATCTCACGTGGACATTTCTAATGTAGATTTGTAAATTGTTCACAATCGCTGTGAACAGGCTTTCGAAGAAATTCTGCGGACCCTTCAAAATCTCACTTTCGGCTTCAAGATCTTGCAGAATTTTCCTCTTAGCAGCTCTAGTGAGTCTTTTTTCTCTCTCTGGGTCAAAGTAGCTGTTTGATATGGCTGGCCCGACGAGAACCAAGACATCTTCGATGTTGATGACGACAGGCTGCGTGTACAGGCCAGACCATGGTATTTGTAGATTTATTCGCCCAATGGTGCCAATTTTTACATCGATCGGCAGATCTAGTTCATACTACAAATAAGATGAAAAAATAAATTTAAAACCAAGAAAAAGTTATGGGTTCAAAGTAAGTCGTGCCTTGTAGTACAATGAACATACATAGTATTAGTAAACATAAGAATAATGAAGAAAACATTAAAGCTAGTATTACCAATGCCTCAGGCTTAAGCTTCAGGTCAGTCAAGTTGACATTTCCAGAGAAGATGCCAACGTTCAGGTTCTCGGTGTCCAGGTCCTGGACATACTTCCCCAGCAGCCGGTTGAGGATCCCGGCGACCGCCCCCTCGAACATCTTGGGTGTTTAGGCACCTGTAAAGTGTTTCTGTAGGTCTGATCTTAATTTTAGAAACACAAACGTTGCCTGGTTAGGCCTATGAGTGTCATTATTTGTCAAATATTTACAAAGTGGTTACCTGAAGAGAAGCAAACACGACTGCAGAACGAGTTTATCTACTACACCACTATCAGCAAATTAGATTTTCTCTTCATCCCATCGTGAGAAATATAATTTTAATTCATTTGGAGAAAATTATTTTACGAAGCTTATCATCTCATCTTAACCTTTAAATTAAAAGTCACCAGCTCGCCAACTGCGCAGATCTCGTTATATTTACTCTACGAACAATAACTGTTCAAGTTTTGGTGAAGTTCAAAACAATAGCCCGTAGCGTTCGAGAAGCCAAACAATATTGATTTGTTATCTTTGTTGTTATCGAGTCGATAAGGCTTGTTGATACAAGTTATACTATCGCGATGTTCCAATATAATTTAACGAAAGATAAATGTTTGGGATGTGCATATGTAGGAACATCTAATCATTGTTCGAACATATCATATCATATCATAACATCGACAGGGAAGTTAGTTTGAATAGTCAGTGTTGTATAGCATAAATGCTGTAGATACTGACAAACGACCAGACGCATCTCCTCATGGAAAATGGCGACTGTCGCTCACACACTGCACCAACTAGGTAATAACAAACTTTCTACAAAAACCAACCGATATCAAAATCGATAAGTAGAGATAACTCTAAAATTTCAGTCTCGTGTCGCTCAGATTGAAGATCGGTCTCCATATTGCTGTCTATTGTGTGCACTTAATTGAGTCATTTTGGCGAAATAATGGAGTTGGCAGGGATACAATACAAAGCAAAAGAAAAGAAGTTGACTAGAATGTAGAGAAGCATTCTAGTGTTTCGTCGATCGATCACGTCAGTCACGTTTAGATCACGGATCCGCGCATTTAGTATAAATTGCATAGTTTATATTGTGTGATACTTAGGTACTGCTACGCACTGATAGTAGGTACTCAGTGACAAAGAATAAGAACGGAGGATAGCGTATGGGCTGAACTCATCAAACATGCACCCATTGGTAGGACGTACACAATGATTACCATAAAGGACTGCGCACGTTACAACGACTCCACGCCAACGCGGTTACGGAGCCACTCAAATGTAAGCATTCAATAAAGA
>DWJQ01000084.1:0-19549 GCA_018248915.1 Hesperia meskei straton | reverse complement strand
ATGGTATTTCCTTTAATTCCAAAATTGCACATTGAAGGTATTCACAGTCCAACAGCATTATTGAAGTTGTTCAATGTGTGGTGTCAAAACCCGAGATATTATGTATTGCTTGTAACAAGTCCAAAAGATGATTCGGAGATGAGTGCTTTACCTGCTATATTTAAGCTTTTATTAGCTCCAAAAACTAGTCCGGCTGTGATCAATGTTATATTAGATATGATAGAAAAGTTACTGACTTTGACACTAGATGATGAAGAAACTGAAACTAAAGTGCCTGCTATCCAGTCTTTTAATATGATAAAAATTGTAGAGTCAAACTCTGAAATTAATTTTGGCAGTAGAATTCTTATACCTCATTTGCCTAGTATATTGGAAGTCATGAAGAGGCGAATTGCCAATTCGGCTAAATCGAACACAGTCAATAAAAGAGATCTGTTGATTCTCTCTAGAGTTACAGAGTTAGTAACTACACCAGAAATGTGCGATGAGTTACTAAGCTTGTTATTACCGATTCTCGTCAAGAAAGTATGCATGAATATGGCGGAAGAAAATATGGAACATGCAGTTACTACTATAATTAATCTTTTGAACCATAGCAGTAATCCTCAAGTATATATTAAAAATATAGCTGTATTGTTCAATAAAGTCAATTTGGTAGAAGTAAGGAAACTTCTTATTAAGCTACTTACGTCTATTGCCGATAATACAACCACAAATAAAGAAGTGTATGTTAAGATGGCACACATTGTAACTGAAATGAATGCTTTTAATAAACGATGGATAGAACAACCAGATTTTGATAGAAGATTAGACGCATATAAGGAGATATATCGGATGCTAGAAACCGATGAAATCGGAGTTGATTTGGCTATTTTGATAGTCAATAACTGTTTTTATTTTATTCGTACTGAGAAGGATATTGGATTACGCGACAGTGCTGGATTATGTTTGAAAAAGATTCTTCCCAAATTGCTTCTAAAGTATCGATCTGCTAACGATGGACAATTTTTAATAAGGGATACAGTTCTATCGTTAATATCAGCTGGTATTCGAGATACAAAGAATGATCTTCTACGTAATGAATCAATAACTTTACTTGGAGAATTAGCTAGAGAATGTCCAGATGCTGATGTAGTACTTTCGGATTTATCGCATCTAGGAAACAAAGAAGATAGAGAAGTGGACTTCTTTGATAACATGTGTCATCTTCAGTTACATAGGCGTGTAAGAGCGCTCCTCAAATTCTGTAAAGTCTTTAGAAAAGTAATCAAATGCCCAACGCCGAGGACTCTTACAAATTTCATATTGCCTTTAGCGACTGTCTACTTATGCGATGAAAATTATACAGACAAGAATTCCCTTATAGATGCATGTATAGATGTAGTGTCAACTGCGTGTCGCTTATTGCCTTGGTACCATTACGAAGTAATGTTGAAATTGTATTTGAACAAAATGCGACATTCGTCAGAATATCAGAAACAGCTAACTCGTATATTAGTTGGCATCATTGATGCTTTTCATTATGATTTTTCAAAAGTTAAGAATGTAGAGTTACCAAAAGCTCTAACATCATCGATAAAATCCGATAAAATTCAAGTCAAGGCAAAGGAAGATAAAATTGAATCCGAAGACGTTGAGGAAGATGATGATAAAAAAGATAAGAATGAGGAAGATGATGATAAAAAGGATAAAGACGATAATAATGAGAAAGTTGACGAAATGGAAACAGAATTGTTAGAAGCTGA
Organism: Hesperia meskei straton; assembly: GCA_018248915.1. NCBI lineage: Eukaryota > Metazoa > Arthropoda > Insecta > Lepidoptera > Hesperiidae > Hesperia > Hesperia meskei. The sequence continues at coordinate 17,804 of DWJQ01000084.1, read as the reverse complement.
TGACAAATTAGACAATGAAGAAGAAGCATCTAAAGTTGACCAAAATGTGCCTGCATTCGAAAGGATTACAAGCGTGTCTCCTTCAGTAGCCAATAGGATTATTAAATCGTTATCGGCTGGGCTTTTGCCGCCCTTAAATCGGTAAGTTTGTTCTGTTTTCCTTTTTTTAGGGTTTTTCAATAAAGTGCATTTGATTTACTTCTGTTTATGACACTGTCATTGTGATAAAAACCTTGTTATTGATCCAATAAAGTTGATTAACAATTAAATGTTCATATGAGTTATACCAGTAGTTAAAACTCAAAATTCCCACAACTTTTCCAGAGCTATAGGTAAAATGACAGATCACGAGGAATCGCACAAAGTGAACCGTCGCCGTACAGGGCTGGCGCGGCAAGAAGACGACATGCTGCGGGTACCCATCGCTTTAGCGCTCGTGAAGCTGTTGCAGAGGTTACCTGGAGATCTGTTGAAGTATCAGTTACCTGGGTAAGTGTTAAAGATGAATTCTATTTAGAAGTTAATGAAATCGAACTTTGATTTTGATTTGTACGCCATTCTTTTATTGCTACCGAAAAACGTAAGGCAAAGAACGCTTTTGAGAGAAACTTAATATAATTTAGCATTAAATACAATGGTGATAACAATATATCAAATGTTAGGAAATCAAATTTAAGGAATCTCAAATATTTAATCCATCGTTTTTATGATAGTCTTATATTGTACAATTTGTTCCAGAATTTTAATCAAATTGTGCTCTTTTCTAAAATCACCTTTAAAACAAGTAAGGATAGCAGCACGAGATATCGTAAAGAAAGTCATGATGACTATTGGTACATCATATCTAGGCGTCTTTCTGGAACATTTAACTATGTTACTCACGAGAGGGTTTCAAGTGCACGTATTAGTTGCAACAGTGCATACGGTATTGGATGCACTAAAGAGCAAATTTAAACCTGGTGATATAAATGATAATCTAGAGAATATTCTAGATCTGTGTGTAAATGATTTATTTGGAGCTCTGTCAGAGGAAAAAGAAGTCGATAAATTGCATTACAAAACACCGGAAGCGAAGCCTAGTAAGAAAAGTTTTGTAACATTAATGATTGTCGCTCAGAACATTACAGAGAAGTGTTTGATAAACTTACTGCTTCCATTTAAGGAGGTATTACAAAAGCATCATTCGAAGAAGATAGTCATGAAAGTACAAGAAGCATTAATGCATATAACAAGTGGTTTAGTTACAAATAAATTAATCGACATTGAATCATTATTTATATTTCTACACGGAATTGCATCCGAAAGCATTCCAGAGTTTGTTTTGGGGGCTCCAAAGAGAGAATTGACTGAAGTTCAAAAAGAAAAAATGTTGCGCGCAAAACCTGATTGTTTTATTATACCAGAAACACCTAAAAGGAACAAGGAATCACAAGCGAGACATGTAAAGACGTCTTTAAAGACAAATTGTCATGTTCTAATTGAATTCAGTTTGAATATACTTTATGTTATACTTAAAAGAGAAAAGGTTCCAAGAATGGATTGCAGAGCGTTTGTAGATCCGTTGATTCCTTTATTAGTGGATGCAGTTAAAAGCGACCATGTCAAAGTAACGACGGTAGCTCTTAAATGCATCGGATCATTATGGACGATTAGAGTCAGTACTCCAACTTTAGAAGAAATGGTGAAGGATATAGTGAAACAAATATTTTCGATTTTGCATAAATACGCGACATTTCAAATTAGTACACAGAATGATAATTATCATTTAGTGAGGAATGCTTTTAAAGTAAGTATTGATTTGTATTTGTACATTTTAAATCATATTATGAACCAAGTATTGTTCTGATTATTTCATAGAAAGTATTTTCTGTTATTCTTCAGATCGGATTATTCTTAATAATTGTGTGTGTGTAAATTGGGTTCGCTAAAAGATATATTATTTTAACAAAAATTAAAATGCAATAAAATCTGGGATTATCTTTATTTCACAATTATCTTTGCTGTTTTCTAATGTGTTTCAAATCGCGTTAAATATGCTATATATGCGTTTATTCATATGTATCAAATCTCCATAGGTAACAAATAATAAAAGAAATTGGGTTATTAGTTTGTACGTAACGTCATTTGTCTTTCAGGCAGTTACAGCCCTAATTCGTAACGTAAAGTATTATACATTAGAAGCGGAGCAATTAAAAACTCTTTTGCTATACGCAGAAGAAGATTGTCAGAATGCTGAGAAACAAGCTAACTCCTTCTCCCTTCTGAAAGCTATCCTGGAAGCGAAACTAGTTTCTACAGAGTTGCACGAAGTCATGGAGAAGATATCAAAAATATGTATATTGAGTGAATCTGCGAGGTCAAGGTAAGTGAATAATATATTTCAGGTTTCGTTTTCTTATTCAGTCATGTTGATCGTTATTACAAAATTTGATTTGCTCATGGGTGTTTTTATTAAAATTTATAACGAAAAATGCTTCCATTTTTTGAGTGCGGGGCAGTGGTCCAACTGCTCTGTCCAACTAGTTGGACCACGGGTCTTTACTAGGGGCAGTTGTCCAACTTTAAAAATAGTTGGACCACAGCACCATTTGAGAGAGTTGCACCTTTTGTATTTGTAACCAATTGAATCATTTTCAGTAATCTCCTACTTATTGAGTAAAGTTTTGTTTTTCAGGTGTAGCTGATGTCTGGATTTACTAGAAGAAAGATCTTGATTTAAACAATTCGGAATGATTAACTAGGTAGGTACGATTTTATTTATTTACGTAAGGCAGGTTCGTATAATAGATACCTATTATTAAAACACAATCAATCCCATTAATGCCAGTACATCTCCATTCATTTGACAAATAGAATCCATTTGAAAGAAAATTAATCATTGAAACTAATTTAATTAAAGTAGGTCTGTTTGCTCATCCCAAACAAAGTAGAAAGTGTAAAGCGTAGAAGCATGCGGGCCACGCGAAAAATAGTTCAGCTCCAGCTAGGATATTAATATTAAGTTTATTACGTACCAACCTACCTATGTACATGTATGTACCTATATATTTGACCGGAACAAACATAGACGTTAATACAACCATCATTGATGTCTTTATCAGCTGTGTTTCTGTGATAAGTAGGGTATATTTAATCTATCTAGTATCTAGATACATGGGTAGGTACCACCTATCACTTTCACTGGCAACACCGGCACGCAGCCTCAGCGTTTGTGAGCCATGACCATGGCCAACCGAGGAAAGCTAATAGAAAAGTGACATCAAGATCCCTGTATCAGGTGTACGATTGATTGGCATGCATCCATGCATCTAGTGCTTGAAAAACTACTTTTCTTACAAACATCGCGTTCGAAAAAGCATAACTTTGTTTTCGTGCCTGCTAAATACTTATAAGTTGTGGTTAATTGCAATGAAGATCAGATGCTTTCACGAAACAAAAAAACAATGATATGTAAAAAGTATGTACCTACCTACTTACGGTTACGATATAATTTGCGGCAAAGTATTAGGCTAACTTGAAAATTAAGTCTATCTTTTCTTCAGCGGTGATGCAATATTTATTATGCATTTGATTACATTAAAATAAACAAAAAGTTTCAGTGGTTCGATTCTATGGAGTACCTAATAGCTAATAGTAAGGCTATAGTCCTAGGCTACTTATTGCAACAGTGCGGTCTGCCGCAGTCTGTAGATATTTTTTGATTGTGTACTTAATAAACTTTGTGAATGAACATTAACTATGATAATGATATTGTAGGACACAGAGCCGATGAAGCATAAACAATAAAAGTTATAAAATTGTTATGTTTAACAAAATGATTAGGAAGGCACCAAATGAAGATGCTGAAGGGATTTTAGACAAGAGATCTATATATTGGGTCTTTAGATGAGCCGTAGCACGCACGCTATAATTTATGTAAATTTATGATTCCTTATGAGCTTATTCGAATCCATTGACCAGTTTATCCATCTTTGAGTCCGAGTTTACCAACTTAAATAGGTACTTTCTTCGTTCCTCTGATTCTCCTCACCTTGTTGGTGAGTTGTTTCAGTTGTTTGGTTGTTGCTTGTCGACACGGCAGCAGTTCCAAAATGTAGGTACTTTCTTATAAAGTCCCTGGTTTCTGTAGCACTCAGCATGGTTTCAAAGTAAGTATTTAAAAAGCATGTACTTAGTGATAAGATTCCTTACATGCTTTCATAGTAGCCACTCGTCTGCTACTGTCGACCGTTACTTTAAAGTGTTAGAATTGTAGAGCTGGACGGGTCCTTGGCTGTGAATGCGTCGGTGAAATTTATGATATTAGATAAATACCTTCACGGCCACTGGTGATGACCATTTCGGGGCTACTAGGAATAAACAATAATTACAACGAACGAATTATTTGTCTGAAAAGTTATTGTGTCAGTCATTGTTCAACAGATTTCATTGCCAAAGTTAATAATGACGATTTCATTAAGGGAAGTAGCTTCAGCTGAAACTGCGGCTATTTCCGGCAAGCCATTTAAGTAAAGCTTAGAAGCTGAACATCCTCATCCATAACAAGTGTTTAGTATTGAAATCTAAGTAAGTAACTGGATATAATTCAGTAGGTAAGTACGTATGCCTACCATTTTCGTACATAGAAGGAAAACACGCACTTGAGTCAGCTGGACCGCTGCTGCGCCGCATTATGATCAACTGAATACTCATTCATACAATATATTACGTTATTGTGTGTTTTTGCGTTTGTTTCTTTAATTAACCATAACCAATAACTACCGGTACTTTGCAATTCAATTTCACCGTTACATAATTAGGTATAGAACGCCAACTAATTGTGTTTTGGTCACCGAATTTGTTAGCGTAGATGACGGTTTGCTCATTTCGCTATTGAATCAGTGATCAACATTTTTTGTGCGGTTGATTTGATTTAAGCTCCAGTAGGTTCGGCGCCTATCTACATAGTTTTGATTAAATTGGTTTTCCATTGTGCATTCGTGTGCCTCGTAATTCTGAATGTTGTGGTCAGTCGGAGGATGATATAACGGGGTGCGAGATTCGGAAAGCGACCGGGCGTGCCGGCGCCGGCGCACGCCGCGATTCAATATAAGCATGCGGAATAAACGCGCAGTCGCAGTTCTCGTCCGCCGTCCTAGACGTTACTCTACCCATAATGGGGAGAAAGGTAATAAATAAACCGATAATAAATTTGATCAAATATTTGTTTGTCAATGTTGAATTATTGTGCCGATGACCGTTCCGACCGAATTACGCAAAACTGCTTTTGCAATCTGTGAGGTGTATTAAAAACGAAATTGAAACTTTTCCGTTGATCGTTTGTTTTTGTTGGAAATCCGTGAAATATTTTCGCAGTAACATAGTGAGTGATTGTGAAGTGATAACCGTTCTTTTCGTAATGAACCAGACGAAAAAGCGTCCAAGCCTGTTATGCCCACCTAGTAGATACATCTATCGTTTAAACGAAGTTTAACTTACTACGTGTAGTATTCGCTCTAAGTTTCCCGATCTCACTTCATCCAAATATGAAGTTAACTTAGAAGACATGTGAAATGAATTCGATTGTTTGTTGAAAATACTAATTCTGTGTTGTTGTTTTCAGATATTGCTGGCGGTTGCGTGCTGGCTCACGGTGAGCAGAGCCGATCCTTCCGTAGACTCGATCAAGTTGGAAGACAGCGTGGCTGAAGCGAGCCTCCCGCGCCTGTACCGCAGCATCCCCGTCGGAGTGTACGCGAGCGCGGCCCCCTATGCTTCGTTTTCCTTCCACGTTCCTGCTTTTGCAACGTCGCCTAAAGATGCGCACGTCGGGCCTATTAAACAGGAAAGTGTAATAGTCGAAAAAAAGCAAGGATTCTTGAAGGATTCCTATGGCAATAGGTTCGTCGAGTCGCCGCAGTCTTTGCCATATCGATCGGCGTTTCCTCAGCAGTATGTCCAGCTACAAGAATTGCCCGCCCACCTCGCTCAGCCGCTCGTAGCGGCGGCGCCGAGCTTTGAGTACAAACAGTTGAGTCCCCATTTCTTTGAAGCACCTAAGTTTCAAGTTCAGACAGTGCAAGCAGTAGCGCCGGCACATCATTACGCTATCAATCAGCCTTACGAGTTTGCACCGACCAGAGCTCATTCGCCTGCCCAGCAGCAGCACGCAACGAACAATGTTGAAAAATCACAGCGTCTGGTGGATAATTCTAATCGTTATGATCAACGTGACCGTGAAGTCGTTCCAACTTCGGGTACAAGCAACAAACAGAAAAGTGCACCGATTAAGCTAGAAACGAAGCCATCTGTACCTCTACTAGACCTCACCCTTCTCGAGCCCCTCACTTTCGAAAATCCTTTGGTTCCTCAAGTCCAGCATTTTCTGCCGAGAATCAGCTCAGTTACTTATCAAAAACTTCCGCAGCTCAATTTGGATGGAGTCAAGGCAAAAGTAAAAGAAGTTATGATACAAAGAACACAAACGTACGAAGGTGGTGATGTAGAAAGTGCGCCCAAGTTAAAATCCTCCAGACAGCAAGAACATAGGCCGAATTCAGAAGGTGAAGATAAACGAGAAGAACAGGATTCACCGAGAGATTTGCCCCATGACGACTCATATGAAATTAATTCCCCTAACTACCGAGAATTATACAACGAAAAGGTTGTTAATTACAACAAAGAAACAGAATCGGAGCCTGTACACTATAGTTATGCAATGAAGAGTGAAAAAGAGCCTTTGTCGTACAATTATGTGCGCACAACCAAAGAACCTTACCGAGAACAAGAAAAAAAGGAAAATCATAATACAAATGATAACGATCAAAATCCAAAACATCTTATATACAAATTTAGACCTGAAGAAAATGATGATGATGATAAAAATGAGAATCGTAGTTCTCAACGAGAAGAATCTGAGGACTCCGTAGAGATTAGCGAAAATAAACCACCAGCGCGTCTTGTACAACACCATCACGTTAAAGGTCATCATCATGATAAAGAAAAACATCACCATGGCAGACCAGAGGAAGAACCTTACAGAAAATCTGAAAAAATTGTTCACAAGAAGGAAGAACATAAGCGAAAATCTGATCATGAAAATGTTCATCATAAATCTCCTCAGAAACATAGTCAGATTGAAACTCTCTCTGTTGATGACCCCGATGATAACAAACAACTCGTTTTACAAGAACATGAAGAACATATTCGACTTCTTCCCACGCCTAAACAATACGAATCTATAAAAGTAGATCCAAATCAGCATGTCCAACCAAAGAAACATGAGTCGCGGGAACATGAGAGCAACCGTGATGACACTCCGCCTAGTCGAGAAATAGAACAATATGAACCAGAAGAGCTAGTGGAGGAAAAAGCTAAGCGAATTATAATCACAGAAGAAACACCTGACGAAGTTAGACAAAACAGTCAAAAAGCGAAAAATGATGGCACGGAACACGAGGGAAGAAGTGATGAAGAATACGAAAATAGATACAAGAGCGCCCCATATAGCTTTCCAGCCTATGAACCCAAGGACACTGAGAAAGAGATATACAACCCTGAACCATATGCACCGCCTAAATACCAGTCCGATTTTGATTCCGAACACAGTCCATTTCAACGATATGTTGCTGAAAGTGATGATTATCCAAAATCAACTCGTTCCAATTACAAAGACGCGAGAGACAAAACCAAAGATAGATACTACTTAGACTATGCTATCAGTAAACCCGAAAGTATGCTAGCGAGATTTCAACAAAAGGAAGACTATTATAAAACGTACATGCACCGGAAACCACAATACTTGAACGATGAAGATGACACCGACAAGAAAAGTCATAAGAAAAGTGCGAAGTATACAGCAGCACCTGCCATCGAATACCATGCCGCTGCTCAGAAACCGAAGCAATATTTTGCAAAGTACAAAGCTGCGCCGCGACCGCAAGCCTATGGATATGATTACGCCAAGGATGCTCCTAAAGACAGTTCCGCGTATGCATCAGGCCCGTATCAAAGATTAAAAACCTACACTCAGTTTGTGGAACCCCAATTTCAGTACGGATTTGAGCCGTCGGTGTTGCCTCGGCTACTCGACAGCGAATTGTCAGCGATGGCCAGTAACATTCGCACCGAAAACGAGGAGCCGTTAATGAGGAAAAAGGTATACAAAGAAAATTGGTACATAAAGAAGACAAGCACTAAGGGCAGGAAGGCTACTAGCTGATAGTATATTTATTATTTTGTTATTAAGTTAAAGTACTCGTAGTTCCTCAATAAATAACACATAAAATAGTTTTTCAAATGTCATTATCCCTAGTCCAACATCCTTTTTTCCAACTAGAATAACGATATACATAAATATAAGAGCTTATTTATTTCTTTCTTACTCAGTAAAACTTTCGCTTTGGATATATTACGTGATAGAAACTCTTTTTGGACTTGTTTTGATTGTGAAAATAAAACAACAAAATTATTACTTCAAAGTCGTCCACCGTTGTAGACACAGAGCAAAAAGTATTGACATCGATTTTGCATGCCTCTGCAAGCGAAGTGAGGTTGCTGCCCGTCAAGCGAACCTACTGCCACAGTGGAGCAACTCTGAGGAAATATTTGAAACTCTGGCTTTTCTAAAGGTCATTGAGATAAATCGATTGAAGTTATATAAATTGCAAAATGTAATTAATTTACAAAAATCTCTAATAATTACGTATTTTCCCAAATTATTATCTAAACTCTTGGCAGTTAGTTACGGTTTACTAAGTAAGAGAGAATAGGTTTCGAAACTATTATAATAACATTGAGAAATTGAATTCATTAACTATAAATGGGTTTAAACTATCAAAAAGTTTAAAATGAAACGTGTTAATATTAGAGGTGGTTCTTTATTTATAAATCAAATACTGCTATCAATTTTAGACATGATAATAAGAAGAACTATAAAATATGATAATATTTACCTCAACTATTATTTTATAATATTTGACTAGTAAATTATACATAATCTTATAAAAATTAGGCATAAAACATTAAATTAACTTACACTTAATCTAACACATTGTACAGGAGTTTAACATTTATTTTTCTTTAGAATATCTATTAAATATGTGGGGGCGGTACAAAAATAGAAGATTTACAATAAAACACTGCAATATAAATTAAGCTTAACGCAAGTTCTACCTTTGTTTAGGATGATTTTCTGTATCGACACCTGGTGCTTGTTTTTTTCTGAAAAGACGGAATGTCATTAATAAAGTCGCTATACCTAGGGCAGCTGCGACCGAGGCAACTACTACTGCGGTCCTCGGTGCTTTATCATTCTGTATCCACTCGCTAGAGTCAGCTATCAGGGCCACTGGCTTTAGAATTTTAACAACTGGTTCACAACCGGATTCTCTTACGTATTTTGCCCAAGTTCTGTTTGCATAAGTCAGTTCTCTCGGTTTAACGAATGGTCGCCTTCCTGGGACATTTTTATTTGGGGTTATTGTAATATTACGTAGTTGCAATTCATTGTAACGACAGTATAGATTCTTTTTCTTTTTATTGCCTTTCACGACGATATCTTTTTCAGCGCTCTTGGCGCCAACGAGAACATCCAAATCACCCTTTATCATATTAGCCCAATCCCACATTTCGGCAATTTTGCAGTCGCATACAAACGGATTTCCGATCAAATTCAGAGAGTGAAGTTTAGGATTATTGACAAAAACTTGAGGATCGATTGTTGTCAAATTATTATTGCTTAAGTTTATTTTTTCCAACTGATGTAAAACTTCTAAAAAGGTAAGACTGCCTTCATCTGATCTTATTTTGTTTCCAGCGAGGTTCAAGTCTGTAATATTTTCCATATTTTTAAATGCATCAACGTTTAGAGACGTAATATTGCAGTTGCTTAAATCGAGAATTGTAACTTGTGATAATTGTTTGGGAAATAATGGTCCAGAAGACGGAATCACCAGTGGATTTCCCCCTAGCCTGATTTCTCTTAAATCCGTATAAGTAAGGTTTTTGAAGAAAACTTTCGCATTCAAAGGTCTCTTTAATCCGCAGAACTCTAACTCCAGTGTTGTAAGTTGTGTTAGATTTCCGAATAGTCCGGCTTCAAGAGACAACAGGTCGTTACCAGAGAGAACTAATCTCTTCATTGAGGTCATATGTGCAAATGTATCCGGGCCGATGTATGACAAGTTACTGTACCCCATGTTAAGGTATTCCAAATTGTCCAGTGGGGCAAGAAGTCGGATAAATACATTTACTAAGGGATTGTGAGATATATCCAATTCTATTAGATTTTCGAATACGTTGAAATTATCTGGGAGATTACGTAAACCACAATTGCTCATGAACAGTCGTTCAAGTTTAGGGAGTGGCGCTAATGCCTCCTGTAAGTCTGGGGCGAACAGGGGATTGCCAGAAAGATGTAGAATTTTTAATCGAGTTGCATTAGCGAAAGCTTCTCCAGAGATAGGCCCTTGAATTTTGCAGTTAGATAAGTCCAGTAATTCCAAACGATTGACGCTACTGCCTAAGGTAGTTCCTACGTCTAAATCGCGTAGTTCATTGTCAGCAAGGATAAGTGTTACCAAATTGGTACAATTGGAGAATGTGTCTTCAGACAGCGACGTTAGGCCTGATTTCCTCAAGTTCAAATATTCCAATCTGTTAAGATTACCCAACACTTCTGGCCAATTTGTAGTAGTCAACAAGTTGCCCGCGAGTTCCAAGTTTTTTAGATTGACTAAAGATGTAAAAATATTGTCTGGTATATCAACGAGTTGACAGTCATTCAATTTCAGTGTTTCCAAACCAGTTAAAACGTCAAATACTCCTTCATCTATCGTTTTGAGAGGATTATTAGATAGATCCACAGTAGTCAAAGAGGTAATATTTTCGAAAAATTGAGGATTTATGACAGTTATCTTACAAGAACTAATATCTAGGTACTGCAGCGTGCTAGAGATCAGAAAGGGTCCTTCGGTGACATTCAATGGGTTGTCTTGAAGCTCTACATTCAGAAGCCCTCGGGAATCTCTGGAAGGAGGAACACATACATACATTAATTAAAATCAATAATAAAATTAATCAACACATGTCTTACGATAATAACTTGTAAACGAATCGACAAACCATCTGACGGCCTGATGGTAACCGGCGTTACCGTTAGTGAAATCGAAATAATTCTTAATTCTTTGTCGACCAAGAAAGACGCAAGAGTTAAAAACACTGGTAAGTAAATGGTAGATTAATGGTAGGAGGGACCAAAGGTCAAGCTTAAGCCCTTTTACGGAGCCTAATGTTCTTTCTTGGTTAACCTGGATTTTAATAAGTTCAAGACGTTTGAAAGAGGGGCCGAGCGCTACACAACCCTTCCGTTTTTCAGCCGGAGCTATATCAAGAACAGGGGTTGGAGTGAAAACCATCCTGGCCTGAACTCAAACACATCAACACATACTAACACAATCGCAGATACTGGTGAGTTGATAGCTCGCCGACGGATTAGACCACAAATGGTGGTCAAAATTCCTAAATGCGCACTGGGTTAATTTGCAAAATCCCCGGAGCGTCAACAAGTTAAGTGGTCTAGGCGGCTAATTCAATCTGCATTCTTTGCGCGGCCATTATCTAATATTGGCGTCATGTCACAAGGCGTAATCGTCGCAATCGTGGACACAGTCCGACAAGTTCAAAAGCAATTGATACAATTTTGTAATTTTGTCATCAGGTAGTATTGTGCGATCCTATTTCATAGTAATTCGAGCCTTTCGTGGGAAAACGTTCGAGGCTACGTGAACAATGATTCATTACAATCAGCAATTTGCAAGCAACAACTTTGAATGTTATTGTATGAATGGCAGGGATGATGTTTTATAGTAAAAAGGTTATTTAATAATTATGTCTTGGAGAGTAGCTTTCAGTGTTGTAGGAAATCTTATCATTCTTCTTAGGACTCTCTTTTTTAGCAACATGCCAAGCTATCCTTGGGGATGCTTTAGATAAATAACCCTGAAAGTACATAAGTTATTTTTTTTATTTGAGTAATGTTTATTTGAGTGGTGCTCATAATGTAATTATGAATGCCGGTTTCTGCGTAAAGGTACTCAAGAGTTACTGCGAATTTAATAAGATTACGAATACTGGTCAATCTTATTAGCGATGTCACGGCGACAACACCGCTGCGGTTTGTATGGCTCGCCATGACTTCATCTGAAAAGCCAACCAGGGTTGGTCGTGAGTCGTGAGGTCGTGACCCAATTCATAATTGAAATTATTATTTAGTTCGACTGCAAGCGAAATATTCACGATAGATTTTAATTTCTGTTTTCGGTCTGGGTGTGTTATGACTTGGAGGGCAACCTACAAGTGTGTAGTGTTATGTAATACTTACCATGTAGTAACTCATGAAGCATACCTACATAGGCACCTACATATGTCTTAATACACAATCTTGCAGTAACTATTTAATATTATGTTAACTTTCATACTTTTCTATCATTCTCTTACTAAAAAATTTGAAGTTTTAGAAAAGTTCCTACTTACAGAAACGCTTCTGGATCAACATAGCTGATGTTGTTCCCAGATAGATCGACGTCTATGAGATATTCCAGGCCTTTGAAAGATTCTTTATCCACTCGGGTCAGCCTGTTGTTTGCGATCTGCAACCTCCTCATCTTGATGTCACCCGGGAAGGTGGTGATCTCCGTTATATTGTTTCCGTTAAGGTCCAGGATGTAGACGCTGAGGCTGAGCTCATCGTAGGGGATCACCGTGAGGTTGCTCTCGGAGCAGTCGGTGACCCAGTTGATCCTGAAGTAGTGGCAGTCGCACTCGTCGGGGCACTCCAGCTCGAAGCTGTCTCCATTGAACCCGAAGCAGCGCGACACCAGGAGACACAGAGCGAAAGTCGTCAGGCGCGCCATTCCAATTTTCTCGGTTTCAGCATATGAATATCGTGGCCATCTTGGATGATAGAGATATCTGAAACTGAAAATGAAGTGGATTTTAATTTAAGGTTTTCGTCCCAGGACGGATGCTTGGAGCTTTCTTATTCAAGGTGTTTATAGAATCTATGCGTATATTGAATCCGCTTAACTGTATTATGAGGGTAACCACATTATAAAAATACTCAGCCTAGTCTCACAGGCTATTGACGGTGGCGATGGAGAGTTCATGTTGCAAAATCAATTGGAATAGGACGAGAAATCGAAGTGGGTGTTGGTAACGATCGTCATTGTAACTAATAACTTTAAAGTGATCAAATTGCGGTTTGGTCATTGATGTCTGTGTTCGTACTTCTAGAACGTTGTGAAAATTACACTTTACAAAGACTTGGAACTTCTGTCAATTAGGAAGTATTTTATAGCTGTACTTATGTGTTGTTAAACAATACGGTCGGCAAGGGCAAGGTAATCCTAATAGTAAATCACAATAATAATATGAATGGTCTGTAGGTATAGATACATCAAAACCTACCGCAAACCATTGCAGCGATTAAGGAGCGATTCTGTTATGTAGAGATTGTAGAGCCTATACAAATAACATAATATCTAAAACAACAAGAACATCAAATGGGTTTTACTTGTATATGTACCTACTTACATTGTACTAACAATGTTTTTTTTAAACTACGTACCTGCTTACATTTTTCTAAACAGTCTACAGCTACAGTTATCCATTCAGAAGACCCGTGGACATTAATTTGTCCTTGTCGTTATCTTTAATCGATAGTCAGAAGAACCGTGACGTGAATTATCGCGAGGTCTGGATGATCAACAATAACAGAACGATAATCACAACGATAAACAATTACATACATGACGCTGTGTGAATGGACCGAACGTACTGTGACATGTTAATTACACCGCGAGTGAAGTCATTCGCTGTGACATACGAGCGGGATCGTAAACAGCGCGTAGAATTTTCCGTTCTGTGCTTACTTCTATACAGGCGAATTTGGCGTGAACCAACACAAAAAATACATACAACTAGGTACATTCGTAGTACCTAACTACCTACCTAGTACCTACTTTTAATAAAATAGTAGAAGCAGACCAGATTATACATAAATAATATAAGTAATGTCTCTTATATTTTTTTCTTTGTTTACCTACTGATAGTGGTGCAAGGATTTTCTCGATGCGAATTTAAGTTTTTTTAAGTTCCTAATGATTTTCTTCAGTAGGTACCTATAAGATTAATTAGTACTTATAAGAGTGTAGGTAGTATTTTCATCATTATGGATAAGATAGGTTGGTGAGCAGATTTAGTGTTGGTTGTACCTACGGTTGTACGGTTGTTTACGTCCAAAACTGGGGTTACTCGTGTGCAGCTCACCGCTGTTGGCACTGGGCAGTAGAAATGGACAAATGCTGGACAATCGCGTCGTAATGGCCGGCATCCTGCCGCCGCCGCCGCCGGCCGGCGCGAGCCGTTTCCCGCCAGAATTTTCCAGAACCGTAATTCACTGTGATTAGGTCATGCTTCTGTTAAGGCCCGCTGCATACGATTATCAGAGCTTTTGCTGATCATATATTCTACTCATGAAAGTACCTACGTCGATCAATAAGTCATCAAAAATCTCATATTGCCTCAAATACATTTTCAAAAAATTCGTGGTCGATTTAGCCCCGCTACTGACCAGCCAGGTCTGTAGTACTCTGTTGGAGTGTTATAGGACGGCTATGTGACAAGTATTCAGCTTGCCTCAAATACCTACCCAAAATTGGTGCTCTCCTAGTACAGGAGATATTCAGCGATTGAACCACTTTTTCTTATTTCGGCAAAAACTGAACAATTTCAGTTGCAAATATCACGACTATTCACGACTGACAATCAATCAAGCAAAAAAATTGGGTGTTTCATAAGTCCATTGCCTAATTGATGCCACTTCAGCAGGCCCTGACCCCCTGAATCTATAAGATCGATCGATCCTATCTGATCCAGGGGCAATCTGGGCTCCTTATTTTCTAGGCGTGACGCCGTGCCTTGCTACGATGAAAAATTTAATCATGTAGGTAAGCTTCTAATCAATTCCAGCTAAAGATACAATACAAGAGGAATACAAAAGGGAGTAGTATCTACCTAATTAGTTAAAAAGAAAGCAAATTCGATACGTTAGGTTAGAAGTATCCTCATCATAGAGACGTTCTTGATGTCATCGTCATCACCTTTTAAATAATAGAGACATTCACACTTATTAGTTATAACTGTCTAGATTCACTTTGTATATTATAATATTGTTTTTATGTAGAAGCAGGTATCAACCTATCATTGGATTAGATGCTCTACAATCAATTGTTTACGGCTTTGCGACACTGTAGGCAGTTAGTTAGTTAACCTGTTAGATTAATTGGTGCGAACGAGGAAAAGAGATCTTGATTGCATTAATTAAATTGGTTATCATTGCTGTACTTTATATGACTCAACTCTTCAGTGCATCAGTTAACCTGTAACAAAGACTCGTTGAATCCGTGTTGAAATCGGTAAATTTTTTCCTCTTTGAGACACTTCAACATCATAACAAAACCAGAAAGCTAGACGTAAATAAGCATAACACAACGCATTTTGGAGCTTAGTTGCAATATCGAGCTAATTAATAACTACTAAAATATTGGCTACTAGGAATATTATTAAAAATGATAACCATGATAAGGCAGTACTTAATTTCATTTGCGTTATTAGATATCGGCCTGCTGCAGTGCATGCTGTTCCTATAGCGGTTATAATCAACCATAAAACGATTGGCTTAATGTACCTACCTTATTGCTAATACTTCTAGGTTTTTAAAATGTTGGATGAATTTATAGCAATGCCACGTCACGGTTCATGAATCAATTTATTCTTTCGATACAATATATACCTAATCCATAAATAGAGCTGATGGGCAGATAGTGGGAAAACGTCCAAATGAACATGATGAAGATCAACAAAAGGCCTCATCAAAATTTTGCAAACACAGGGATAAGCGGAAAGCACTTTTCACTGGATCTCTAATATTGCAAGTTGCAAGGGAATTCTATTCACGAGGGAAGGTGGTAGCTAACCCAGAGATCTTCAATTACTTGAAATTCAAATATTTATTAAATTTGGCGTCACAGCTCCGTCGGTTTTTCAGCAGGATTCAACGAGACCAAAAGAATTTGGGTTGAGTTCAAGGATGGATAGACTCACATTACACCCCGAATTTGGCCTTTTAGGCTCAACTGCACAAGACATTATATACCTAAAGGTAAGGATTGGAACAAATGCAACAAAATAACGATTTTATGATAAAAGTGTTGCGCCCTGCCCGGTACACCTGCAAGTTATATATTTTGTATTTGTGATCTAGTTTCTGATCTCCGTACAGCGACCGTATCGCCAACATTATGTCACATAACAATGGCCGCAGCTGGTCCATTGTGACTCTGTTCTGCTCTACTTGTGGACCATTTAACCGCCGGTTCACCTCAGTCCACTATCTGATCGTCTTTGTGAAAAAAAAACTACGTCACAGCCGTAACGTTTACAGCACGATCGTGATAATTTGTTTATTAATTAGCACTAGCAACTCCACTAATAGTATTTACATTTTATGTAAATACCCGCCAAATAAACAGACGAGTTGCTTGTTCGCTCATCTCATCACTACATAGTATACCTAAAACAAAGTCGCTTTCTTTGTCCCTTTGTGTCCTTAGATCTTTAAAACTACGCAACAGATTTTGATGTGGTTTTTTTAATAGATAGAGTGATTCAAGAGGAAGGTTTATAATTATGTATAATAACATCCATTAAATAGTTAAAAATTGCACCCGTGCGAAGCCGGGGCGGGTCGCTAGTGGATAATAATTGGCCATTAGTAGAAAGGCATCAGCGACGTGCTGTCGGCCAAGAACGACGAGGGTAAGGGTGCGGTTCCACTGAGGCGGAGCGGAGCGGAGCAGTGCGCGATTCACCAATCACATGGCTTGAAATTTGCACGAGGCGCAATGAGCTGGGATTTCAAGCCATGTGATTGGTGAATCGCGCACTGCTGCGCTCCGCTCCGCCTCAGTGGAACCGCACCTTAATGAGGAATTGACCTTATTTAAATTTGAGGAAAAAAAACACCAGGGTGAAAAAAACACTAATACACAAGGGTGGAAAAGTAGGGGATGACATTTTTTATAATGACGACACACACTAATAGTCCCATAATAGTATTCCTTGTGTTATGGGGGCCATGGACAACACACAAGACAAGACACGCACCCACATCGAAAACGGAAACTCATCATTCATCCGCCTCACTGGGAATCGAGTCGAATCCGGGACCCTTGGAATAGAGTTCGGGTTCGAGTTGTGGCCATTCGGGTTATAATAAAATTGAAGGATGGTATGTACCTATTTTACGCGCGTGAATCACTCGTCAGTCGAAAATTTTGGAACAGTGTGATATTGTCATCGTTATAAGTTTTATTATAGGAAGTACGAATTTGTCGTTTTGTATGTTGTCGTTTGAATAGATCTCGGAAAGGGCTACGTTGTCGTCTGGGCAGACGTGAGATGGCTGGCGTCCATTTCAGCAGTGCATGCGCATGCGCATGCACGAGGTCGCCCGCCGTATTATTTTACTTCCGATGTGGACGAGCTTGTTTACTACAAGCAGAGTGTTGCTGTAACTGCTATACCTATGTACACATGGAGAGGTCTTGCTTGTGGCTGCGTTCAGCCAGTAGATACTGCTTGCGGTTGTGACGCTGCGTCTGCGTCACTTCCTATGATTGGGTTTGGATTAATTTTAATGATCGGAGACGGTAGCTGCATTTCAAATTAAAATTCAAATTCTTTATTTCTTCGAAGTAGGTTTT
>DWJQ01000083.1:0-19597 GCA_018248915.1 Hesperia meskei straton | reverse complement strand
TATATAGAGAAGCTTTAAAAACGCATTGGTTAATTAACTGTCATGTTTTTGTAAGCAAATTGTTGTATAAATAAATAAATAAATAAATCATGATCTTTTATTACTTTTGCGATATCCCGAACAACAATGTAGGCACCATTAAAGCTATGTTAGCTATTTATCTCCCGAAAGCACCGGCACTGCAACATACCTTCTGTCGGTTCAATAAATGACAAGACGCAAGCGACAACACTGAGCACATCCGTTACCTACGTTTGATTGCCGACGACGGTTGCCGACAAAGCCGACAAAGCGAACATTTGCATCTAGTTTGCCATTCATGTCGTATGCGCAACCTCATTCCTATTCCACGCTCACGCCACCCAAATATAGAGCAGTCATGAAATTCAGACGCTTTCCAATTCGTTCTAAACTTTCTTGTAACACAAGCACATTTCAGGACTAGATAAAAGATGTCGAATTCAAAATAATGTTTCTGTTTTCAACGATTCCATGATGGCTAAGTACAATAATAAAGTCTAATAAAGTTGGTCAAGCTCATAAGGTCAAGATAATAAGGTCTAATCTTGCTCGAAAGGGCGTAAATTTTTGGAAGTTATCCGTATTTTAATTTTAAATAACTTGCCATTTGTTTCTGTGAACCAAAACGTGAAGTCGTTGCAAATATTCACGTATTATTTAACACGTGTAAAATGTCCTAGTGAGTCGTTTTTAGTAGTCGCTAATACGAGTAAAATGAAGCTAATAATAATGTACCTATTTTACATAAATTATTGTGAAACCACAAACATTAGGTTACATAAACATGTAGTTATAGTCGATGTGCCGGCAGTAATTATTCTTGATCCTGTAAAATAAAATTTAATCCAAAATCAACCCTCATACAACATTACTGCTTCGATTGAGTAATGAATGCAGAATAAATAAAGTAAAAGGACATCAGTGTGTATTTGTACAAAGCAGCGCGATTGCTTTCCAACATCAAAAAGCGCAAAATGAAGCGGAAACTAATAAAGTGACGCAATAGGAGATTGCTTTAATGTTTAAAGTCCCCGACGAGGGTTGATTGAAATGCTCCCCTAAATGCCGAATGAGTCGCCGAGTTTCGCTGTGAATAGATGCGCTAATTTGCATCGTCTTTTTGAGCAAATTACGGATTACCCCTGCCGATATTATTACATCTAATTCGGGTTTTGGTAAAGACTTCAAAGACCGGTGCTCAAACATACATGTGAGTGTATCAGAATTCAGAGGGGTCTAGTACAGAATTTATTATTTATGCATATATATTTACATTTATACTTATTACGATTTTTACATAGGCATAAGTTCACCATTGTTTACGAATCCTACTTGTCTTTTTTTTTAAGTTTTTTCTATCGTGATTTTTCAGCAGTGTCATGAAGTAAATATACTAGCTAGGTATATCTTTTCAGTTAGTGTTGCTATTTTAAGCAGATATTGAGTCTGTAAAGACAAGGATTGCAGACGGACAAATTGAATACCTTACTAACAATAAAACAAATGTACCTTTGCTAACAACTTCTCTTAAATAATAAAGTTCAAGTAGGTAGGTACCTATATGAAGATAAGAGGAGAGAGGTAAAACAGGAGGCAATTTTTTGTCATTATTTTATCACGTCACAAAAAGACGAGTCGGATTAGCGGCGGCGTATTTACAAATTTTAAATTCGCACGACAGAACGTGTGAGAATACGCCCCCTGTCTTTATTGGCGTCAGTCAGCGTTCCTTCATCCTTTATAAAGTTTGTTTGCGATTCGACTGATGCACGAGGAAATAGATAAATTGTTTGTTTTCCTCGTTGCCTGTCACTCTGTGAGGGGATTGTATTGTACGTGTTGTATATTAAACACGAATGGATCAAAGTTTTTTTTTGTTTCATGAATAAATTAAGATTCGTTTAGCTGTATTTGCATAGACTACTACTTTTAAAAAACTGCGCACATAATTATATCATCATTTTTCATCAAAGTTATTTGATATAAGTCGCGACTCATTCAGGGTCTACAAACCATTTTGACCAGTATGATGGCTTTTCCGGCTTTAGATTGTAGAGTAAAACGAGATTACAGTGGGAGGTGCAAATACTAATAGCTTATTGAAGGAACTGATTGAAGGGGCAATACCTTTCCTCGTATATTGCCAGGATGTACATAGGTACTAGTAGGTGCTAGATGCTAAAGAGGCAGGAGGGGCTTAGTTTAAATTTTAGGATATGTAGAGTCTAGTGAAAAAATTTAACTTGAATGAATATTATTTAGGTACATGATGGTAAATAGATCAACGCTTATAACTGACGTTTGTTTATTAATTTTATTCGTGAGGTCTTCCATGCCTTCAAAGACACATTATGATATCCGCATCATATCATTAGATACCAATATACCTACTCGTACATGTTGGAGACCCGAGAAGGAGACAAGAGTATGTAGGTTCGTACTCCTACACTATTCCGCTTTCTATACGGATACTTTTAATGCCTGCTAATGCCGCCTACTAATACTTCTAGCATTATCTACCTATTTATTTACACACTATGGAGTATTTTCAAGGCTCTATCACGAAGAGAGATTCAGAACCGGCAGTTGGTTGGTAACGTGTTTAAGTCAGTAAGTGCCCAAGTTCAGACATACCTACTCAATTCAATATCTTTTCATTAAACCATACAATAATTTCCTCAAATAAAACAAACCTGTAAGCATGTAGGTATTATCAACAAATCAAAAGCGCACATCTGCCAGGCGTCCTGTAAGCAATCAAATTTTTTGTAATCAGTCTTCACGTTACTTCGTTAAACACCTCGCTTAAAGTGAAATGTACCTCGTAAACCAGTGAAGGGTTGTATTCATTTCCGTGATTAGCGCCAGTGAGATATAACTCCACTCAGAAGTGTCAAGTGTCGCGCCGGATGGCGGATATGCCGTGTTTGATGAACTGCGCCACTAAATTACAACATTTTAACGTGACAGTCTCTGTCACGGTTTATAGAATGCGTTTTAACGGGTGTTTGCCCTGAGGGAACATAGGAGTTATGGAGTTTGTTGTATGGTAAATATTTGGCAAGAAGATTAATTTATAATTTGTAAGTTATTTGCTTTATTCACGCGTGAAGTCATAAAGGATGTTTAAAAAAGGCTGTTGGGAATACTTGCAATTTTTACTGCCACATCTTGACGATATAGGTACAATACTTCCCTTTTATTTATTTAATATACCGACAAGTGTGTTCTTACAATCTTAAAGGGTTGGTTAAGAGGAAGGTTCTGTAGTTCTTTTAGCTGGATATTATCTGATTATCCAGAAAAATACAAATTAATATGAAATACCACGATATTTAGATACCATGTTTCATTTTACGATTGACATTGGCGTGTGTCTTTTCTTTCTTTAATCTGTAATCTTTTGTCAAAAATAATATTTTTTGGCATAACTATCAATTTATACTGTTAGCGCCCTAACGCACTAGCGGTTAGCCGCGAGAGCGGCTAGCCGCCCGGCTAGCCGCTTTTGCATTTTAGTATGCAACCGCCTGTGATTGTACGCACCTAACCGCCATCAATTTTCGACCGCGGCGGTTGAATGGAGAGGTGCGGCCCGCTTCGCGGCTGGCCGCCATCTTGTTTATACGCACTGGCGGTTCAGTCTGCGGCCTGCCGCATATAAAATTTTGAGTAATTCTTCAAATGACGAAACACTCATTCTAACATATCTGAAAAATTTATCTTCGTACTTCTTCAGTTCTTGTAAACAACTTGCAAACTTACCACATTCGTTGTGTATTTCTAGTAGGTAAAGGATGAATCCAGTATCGTTTTTTATTCTTCTTTCGTTTTGTTTGATTTCGGTAGTAAAAATGAATAACACTAGCTACTTCGATGGCGTCCATTTCGCTAATTGAATCAAAACTTTTTCGAGTGTTCCCAACCGCTCTCCGCGGTTTCATCGCGTTCAGCCGCCGTAGCGGTCAACCGCTATATAAACCGCTTCAGGCGGCTAGCCGCGGAAACGAACCGCCTAGGCGGCTAACCGCTAGTGCGTTAGAGCGCTTAGTATTGCACAATGCATATTATAAAGCTTTGGTATCTTAGTAAAATATTACACAAAGAGCAACTCCATAACTTTTTTGTTCAAAAGAAATATCTTCGGAGTTGGGATGATTGTAATACGAACTACCTACTGTTTTATGAAGTAGCTGACAGTTCCAATGCTCGAGTCGTTTCTCCACAAAAAATATATAATTAATAATGCAAAGTATTTTGTCTACAAATAAAATACTTATATTTTAGGCTCCCAATAAAATGTTGAACATCATTAAATGTTATTACTTCCCTCTTATAAACATCGAATAAACGATCCTTCTTATAACCAAGCTTTTCAACCAAGTAAGAATATCACTGAGTAATTATAGGTACCTATAAGTATTTCTGTCGTAACTATAATGTTTTCTATAAACAAGTGCTTAGATACTTATTTACATAAATTAAATAATATGATGTCGACTCATGTTTTTCAATATAACACTGTCTGTTAGTGAGACGTATGAGTATACTTAAAAAAGCGAATATCCGTACACAAGTTTAAAGCCATTTTTACTGCAGTTTGAATCCTTTAAAAGTCTGCGAAGCACAAAGCATAACGCTCATTTCGCATATTGAGGGATGGCAGATTAATGTGAGTTCGAAGAAGTTGATATTACTTCTGAAGGGTCTAAAATGGTGATTTACTGCGACCAAGCGTTGTTAAAAAGTTGTAAACTGCCTGTGTTTCTGCCGCTCTCCAACAATGTTACAATGTAACAACTTATGCACTAACTAGATTCCCAAAAGCACGAAGCCGAAAAAGGAAACACTGGAAATATAAACTGTGACTAAATTTGACATGTTTCCGATTTTAATTATTTTTAACGCAATTTTGGGAGAAAGTTAACTTAAGTTTTTAACTAAACTTAAAATTGTAATTCCTAAATAAATCTCTTACTTCAAATGCCGATAAAGTTACTCAATGTAACAGGTATACCTGTTCTCTGAAATTTTAAAGGTTTAGTAGCCAAGTAATGATTTATTTTCTATTTGTATGTGTGTCATACATAACTCTTAAGTCATAACCATTTTACTCCGAGATTTTTGATAATAATGACTCACTTTTGGAGCCCAATCTGTCTGTCTGTTCGGTTCATGAAATAATAAGAAAGGGGGGATGACAAATTTGCTTTGAAAGCTCTTGAAAATTGATATATTTTAAACTAGTAGTTTAATAATTGGAAAATTTTTGATGCTTTCGGAAAACTGCAGACATTTGAAATACTTTGAGACTTTAGGGGCTCTATCCAACATGAATCCAAACTAACCACTCTTAATCTCGAAGCATCTTGCACAGAAGCTCCCGTCACTTGTATATCACAAAGGCTATGTATAACCTTATTTAATACCAATGGTAATCATGTTTGGTTGGTGGGTTTTGGTTTGTCGGGGGTTCTGGGTTGGTGGTTGTCGACCCCGGCTACCTTCCAAAGATAGACTGTGAAATGTTTTTACGTGTTTCTGTTGCAGCGTTACATATTGGTCGATAATGCAGACCTCTTTTTTTGCGATTGCGATCATTTAGTATCATGTGGCATATCTGCTGCTTGATTTGATCGCGATCTGATACTACATAGATCAGATAGACCTGCTCCAGTGCAGGTTAGAAATTAAAATTAAAGTTACGTCATCAATGGTAGATCACTTACAAATACCTTGGTAAAAGAAGAACATCGCGAGGAAACCTGCACACCTGAAAGTTACTTCTCCATAATGTTCTTAACGACGCGAAATAACTGCGATGCTTTTGGCTAGTTTAGTTTGCTGTTTGCTAGTATGATTGACTATGGCTTGTGTTGTACCCCTCACATCATGGAAGGAGACCCGAACCCAGCAGCGACAGACATTGAACAGAGACACAGACGAACAAATCAGTGGTGAGTTATTATCCATCTACCTTGATTATCATTGTTCAAGACGTACCTAAATCTATGTATTGCTATTATTCATATAAAATTAGGTCTAGACTTGTCATAACCAGATTTATAGTAGCGGTCTTATTAGCAACAATATTCGGAGTCGGACCAACATGATTTTGGTCACCGATTCCGAGAATTGGCTGACACGTGTGGCGGGTGTCGGCATGTGCGATCTCTCCAAGGAAGCTGAGTTACGGACTCTTATTTATCTTGCCTAACGAGATCAATATGTTTTGTTATTTTTATGGTATCATTTTAATAGGTGGAACGACCATTTAACTATTGTGGAATAACGTTTACGAAAAGGCATCCTATGTATCTAAGTACGTATTATGAATGTGTGAAATAAACAACGTACCTCTTTTATTATCAGATAGGTACATTACTATAAAACTTGAAGATTGTCGTGCTGATGAAGAGCAGAAAGCATTTGCTTTTGATTTATCAATTTTGGGATTTGGCCTTCTGTAATAGCTAAAGGGGTCAAGTCAAACCCATGCTAGTAAAGTGCAGATTTGTAGACTTCACACACCTTTAAGAACATTATGGAGAAATGTCAGGTGAACAAACAAAGGTTATTTAATTTCAGCTTGACAAAATGAATTACGATCTATTATCGTTCGAATATCGAGAGTTATTAGTAAAAAATTTAATTCAAGTATCTTGAACAATTTGAAGTAACGAACTACTAAAGACGCCAATAACATTATGTAAGTACCTATGCAATATTTAGTTGTACTCAAAACTAATTGAAATGAACATTCTCACCAGAAACATTACTATTACAATATCGCTTCAATACCAGTCTTATCACAAAATGTAATATTTAAAACTTCAAAATTAACTAAAATGTATTTTTTTAAATATTTCCATGTATCCTATACCTAGTTACTGCCACTAACTGTAGCTAGACAAGCGAGGGCGATCTGCGTAGAATACGAAGCAGGCGTTGGGAAGCTAACGAGAGCTCCCTTGCTCAATCAGTTTACGAGTAATTCGGTTAAGGGTGATAAATCTCTGTTTAGTTATGGGGACCGGGATTTAATTTCATTATGCCGGCTTTGCCCGGATAACGGCTCATTTTATGAGATTACAGAGGTCAACTGTATTAATGGAATTCAATTATTTTTCAATATTGATACAAGTTTTATTAAGGACTAGTACCCGCCCCCTGCTGGCTTAAGGAAACCTGCATGTTTCCATTACAGTGTTGAAAAATGTTCATATTTTAATTATCATGACCTTATTTGTTTGTGAATGAAATGGAATAAAACATTGGAATTAAATGCTACGAAAAGATTAGTAGACTGCAATGTGTGACATTTGGTTCCAAGATTGGCGGTAATAAATGCACAGACTAAGAGAGAGACAATGACTCTATAAAAGAAGAACCCCAGTTAAAATATTTTTATTTAAATCATCGATCAGTTTTCAATTTCCAAATCGTGTTACAATCAACAAACAATTTTATTCAAAACATATTTCTCTTGTTTAAAAAACCTTCATTGATTGTAAAAGTTTATTACTTTTTGACTTATAATTTTTACTTTACCCAGGGAGGTAGTGCATAATTATTATAATCTATAAAATTCTGAGCAGATATTAAGATGCTAGTTGGTATAAAACAGAAACTCCACATACATAAACTATTATCTAATATACCCGGTAATCTTCTTAGTGGGCTGCCCATAATGATAGTTTAAATAAATAGCCAGCGTTTGACTTCGATACATCATGATTGAGGCGAATGGAGATATCAATATACGGACACGAAGGCGGCGTCAGTGAGCAGTTCATCAGAGACCACCGTCGCGCGTCATTAATAAACACGAGATTAAGCTAGCCCACGAGACGTAATGGAGTCTGCGGCTGCTGCAGATGAGCTCGGTTTTTACGGCACGAGTGCTGGCCACCCGCAGAGGCGACACTCACTACTCCCCTCCTCATTATTCGTGGTTTCAATTTGCTTTTTACGACGAACGTCGCCCGCTACCGCAAATTACTGCCACCCAAAAATGTCGTAATCAACACGACAGTTACACTCAAAAGTAAATCCTCCGCAACTGTCGTAAAGTTTCATTTCGTATTACTGTTTATAGGTATTGCAGATGTCGCATCTACGCAAACAATCCTTGATTAAAAGTCGTGAAATATTAGACTCGAGAATAGCGTTGATAACGAACTATCAAACGTAATGGCAATTTCTGTATTTGCTTTTTCAATTTACACGTCATTAATATCACCGATTATAGTTTTTACTCGAAAGCTAATGGATCCATAATGTAAAGCTGAGTAGAGGTTTATAGAAATGTTAAGTTATAGCTTATACTTAAATATTTTCTTATGGCCTGGAATAATACGTATTAGGTACATATCTTCATGCACGGCAAAAAGTAATTATCGTATGGAATTCCAGAGACATTTTCAAGGCTTTTGATATTATAATTTTAACCTCGGGTAGATCCTCTATAAGAAGTACAGTTAGATATGTCTAAGAATACCAGTTATTATGTATTAAAATACCTGTGAAAGCAGCAATTAAGATTACATAAATATTTTCTTTATTTATGACATGAATGTAGGTATCTTCAGGGACATCGATGTTAATAGCTAATGGGCTTTCTTTGTTTTCCATGACGTTTTTATTGTATAAATAAATTATGTTCTTATTTTCGTCGTTTAGATTTTAGGCAATTATTCAAATAGAAATGAGTCTGAACTTAAAAATCAATTAACCGGATCCTCCAAATTTATAATTTTCATGCCATTGCTTTGAATAAGTCATTCATATTTCGAATTAGAGTTAGTGTATAGTAGATTGCATGTAGTTTAGTAATTGAGGAATCACCTATACCTATGAGCAATAAATAATTATCCACTCGTAGGTACATCCAACTGTAACAGGTTAAACTATGTAGTGGCAAACTGACAGCTGAAACGGAGAATCGCTGAAGCCATGAATCGTTATCCACACTCAACCACACCCAATCGTTACCCACACTCTTTTTGATTTTACCATGTGTATAACGGGGAATGATTTACATCTGCCACGGTAAGTCACGGGGTAAAGCCAGGTTTCACCAACACCACCTGGATACCGGATATTTGTCTACTGTTCGGTTTTGGGTATTCCCACATTGCTGTAACATGTGTGGTGCTTGAAGAAGCGGGTCTAACGCTTTTTTCGTGGCCGCAACGCGTTGGTGACGCCCTTAGTGTTGACAACTGTCATACATCTACGTATTATTGGCTCTTTAAATGATGGGTAGCAATACCTCAGCCCAGAGTAGATGAATTAGAGGTTTTGATTTACTTGGTTGATTTAGTTGGTTCATGATTTACTTACCTACTTCTAGATAGTATACTTACCTACCTGTAATCCAGAATATGCAGAAAGTCTTCGGGCTGTAATATTTTCCGAAAATTTCACCAACAGTAATACCTATATCAGCAGTTGCTATTCCTTTCAGATGTGTCTTATCATCTAATAAGTACCTATTTATACGTAGTCAATACAGCCAGGTAACTTTGAATTTCACTATGACTTTGAAATCGATTGCGTTGAGTTTTGGACTTGGGATTTACGATTTAATTTAACCTGTGTTATCCTTTAGTTCTTGTTAACCTCATTACCTTGCAGTGTACAATGGCTTTAAGTAGCACAATATACAATTTTAATGAAGCAACAAGATATAAGCTAGTAGGTAATTACGTAATTAGGTATAGGTATGATGTAGGTATATCCTAAAAATAAGTATTTTCTACTGACCATATTCCTAACTACAAGTTTATCCAAGGTTTTCTTGTCTTGTCTCCTTAAAGTCTAACGGCCTTTCCCCAATATTCTATTTCTATTCCTTATTAAGTTGCAACAGTCAAAAACTCAAGTGAAGTTATTTATTTCTTGAAAGTAGGAACTCTTGGGAGCGACCATTTTTGCAATCATACTCGTAGATTCTTGTGACAGCCCTTTTTGTCCTTGGGCCTTGGGTAGTTGCATTGCATGTAGGTACTTCTTCATATTATGTCGAATGACACATGTAATAATGAGAATCATAATAGATATTTGTTCCTAATTGTGTTTTTGTAGATAGTAGTAAATAAGTTATGTTCTATACCTACTGTGAATATACCTACATATTTTATTCATCTAAAACACTGATGTACCTAATACATTAATGCAAAGATTAGATACATACATACTTTATAATCATTATAATCTAATAGTACAAATTATTTATGCATACTTTAACTACTTACTCTTTTTTTCATCGTATTAATGATTATTTTTATTCCTTAGTTGATTTTTCTAACTCTACTTTCATTTTGGATTCAGTTCAATTACAATAGTCCAAGATACAATTAGTAGTCCAAGGTTCAATTAAAATAGTCCAAGATATTGTCAAAGGTACTTTTTCATATTACTTAAGTTTTTTTACTTCACTTTTATTTTCTTTAAAACTCATTATACTTATTGCTCTACAATATTGCTATCAATTTTTCAATGCAACGTATTGTGTTCCTACCGCGACAAAATATTTCTATCAGCATTATAATATTGACTAAAATTTAAATTATGTGATATAATTGTATTTCATTGTGTCTCGGAGCTATAATGCATTTATTTCCACGATTTTTGCTCTCTTTGAAGCCACCTATGATCTCCAACTGTTTACTAGATTCCTTAAGTCCAGAGATGTGTGTGTTTCTAATTTGTGTTAAATTTTAGTAGTATTATTTGGTTTTTATTTTGATTTAAAGAGGGATAAAAAGTCAAGTTCCACTCGGAAAAATATATTCATCAATTTTTATAAAATCAATTTCAGGCATTTTAATTCGCACAATTTTGTACATATAATAACATACAGTTAGGTACAATTACAACTTCCAAGCTAACAAAATAGCACAACTATTCAGAATTACGTCACTGTGTTTCGTCACTGTTTTACAAACCAAGGCAATATGTTCCAAATAGCGTTTGTTTTTACTTAAATAAATTAAAAACTAGGAACCAAACGTTCAGAAAGTCAATTCCTTTGGCTTGTTCATTAACAAATGTCACAGAATATCGCCAGCTTTTCATTAGATAAGCATACAAATTTATAAATATATGACATATTTTCTTCATGAGTGAATACGAGTAAGTAGAAATAGGTAAATTACTTCTCAAAAAAGTAACAATTTTAGTTTTAGTAAAAATAATAATACATAATGATAATACATATGCTTATGATTTTTTTATTTTAATAATATTTAGTAAGCCTGTTAATTCAAAGTTTACAATGCATAACAATATTTAAAATACAAAGTAGGAGAAGATATTTAACTTTTGGCTATATTTATTATAGAACCCTGGTTTGTGAAGGATTTAGAAATACAATGGTCTAATAAATATATTTATGGACCTGTGGAGGTATTTATACAAACAACGAAATAAATTACAACTGTGTTTTGGACTAAGGGAGTGATACTACTTATTCTAAAACATACATTTTCTAACTAGATATAATAATAATAGACAATTTCAATAGATCTATACTGTACACTTTCATAATGTCTCCTAATATTTAGTTACAAACACGACGCGGTTGCGCAACATTCGTCACTGCATTGTTTCACACAATCACTTTCTGTACACTGTTTGATATGTTCTATACACAGAGGGCGCGGCGAGCGGTATCACAGGAGCGAGGCGTGGTGCGGCACGGCGAGCGCCGCGCGCCCCCGTCACACCAGGTTGTTGGGCTTCACGTCCAGCGGGTGCTCCGGCGACCGGCCCCCCGCTCCCCCCTCGCCCTGGCTGTTCTCCTCCGAATCTGAACACGACTCCGAGCTACCCTTCTTCCCACCGTTGTGCGTCTTCACGTGCTTAGCTAAGTGATCCGAGCGCATGAATCGCTTGTTGCACACCGGACACGCGAACCTCTTCTCGCCCGTGTGTGTCCGCAGGTGTCGCTGCAACTCATCGGAGCGAGTGAATCTTTTACCACAGAACAACCAGTTGCACACGAACGGCCTCTCGCCAGTGTGCCAGCGTAGATGAGCTTTCAGATGCGATGTTTTGCCGTACACTTTGCCGCACCCTGGAATGTGACAGCTGTGTATATTCTTTTTACGTAAGTGAGCTCCGGCGGGACCGAGTCTCTCCGCTTCCTGGCAGTTCGGACAGTCACAGGTGGCGCGGCCGGCGTAGCGTCTTTGTGATCTAGGCGATGGCGCCTGCGCCGGAGGAGCTGGAGAGCCGGGACCGTGCAGACCGAACGATCCTTGCGACGGTAAAACAGATTTGTAAGCGTCTTGAAGTAGGTGGGGAGCGGGTGGCAGTAAGTGTGCACCTCCTGACAGGGAGTGGGTTAGTTGAGAGTAATCCTGTCCGGCATAGTTGGCCATCTGACCCCCGACATCGAGCCATCCGCTGTGCACGTCCCACCACGTGCTGCCGACGGCGCCGACGCCTCCCATCTCTGCGGCTTTTAGTGCACTGCTCCCACCTCCACCTCCAACGTTGAATGGCCAGGATTCGTATGGATGCCTCGAATACATGGAGCCGAGACTTGCGCTGGACTCACTTTTGCCGAGGAGTTGGTCTCCCGAAGAGGGGAAGTAGAGGTCGTTTCCGTAGGATGGGGCGGCGGCACAGGACGTAGGTGCTCGCGCGTAGGGGGCGCAGGCCGGGGGCTGCGAGCGCGGCGCTGCGCCTACACCGGGCGGGGAGTGGGCACCAGGGCTCTTCTTCCACGGGTGGAAGCCCTTGCCCACGGCGGCGTCGGCCAGTGGCGGAGGCGACTTGCTCGACAGCTTGTTACATTGCGCCGCCAGCATCGCCAGGGGCGTTCCGCGT
The DNA here is from genome assembly GCA_018248915.1 of Hesperia meskei straton. Taxonomy (NCBI): domain Eukaryota; kingdom Metazoa; phylum Arthropoda; class Insecta; order Lepidoptera; family Hesperiidae; genus Hesperia; species Hesperia meskei. The sequence goes on along the minus strand of DWJQ01000083.1, from coordinate 6,736 downwards.
AAGCTCGGGTGTTCCTGGAAAGATGGACAATGAATAATTAATTACTTTGAATGACCACGAGGATTAAAATATTATTCCGGTTTAATTAACTAAGGTCGGTTAGCCGTGAGAATCAGCCTGAGCGTCGAATCTGATTTATCGGCTAATTTATATGGGAACTAATCCGCGGTGCCCGGATTCGAGAAATGCCGGAGGCGCTAAAAACAATTTAAATAAATAACAAGAAGCTTATGGTTATTGTATTTACAATGAGGACGGTTGCGGTGACAGCTTCTATAGCTACTGACCGCCAAGGGGAACGCCGGGCTCCGTTGATTAATATTGCACGGTAAAACATCAGTTCTCATCGAAATTCAAAATAATTTAATTGCTCTTTTTCGGCTGTGACCATTTTCATATACCTATTCACCCAATGGTAGTTCAAAAACAAACCAGCTATATAGACATTGTAGGTAGGTATAGTGCCCCGAGATTATTTTTATGTACCCCGTTGCTTTCGAATGTTCATTTGACCGACAAAGATAAAGGTGACCGGGAAAGGTATATCCGGCGGAATATTTCACCCCAGTGGAGACAAAAATTGCGTAAAAAAGTTTCATTGTACGCAATAATATAATCAGGGGATCAGGAGATAGGGGGTCGGGGCGAGGGGTGCAACCACGCCCATACATTGTGATTGGCGCAGCTGTCGTTATGTGCGCCGGAAAGCTGTGATAAAGCTCTCACCGGTTTAATGCCACTAACGTTACTTCGACTTTAACTACACTTTGTGAGTCGACTGTGAGCTAGCGAACGAATGGCGATGTATTAGTGTTCTTTAGTTGTTACAGTTGTACAAAAGTATTCTAGAAAATAGCATTGGGTATACTTGTTTTTATTTCGCTTTATTTTAAAGGACTTCGAAACAGGAATTTGAATCCTAATGATAAATGTGTGTCTTTGTTTGTAATCCGTGGCAACCACATCTTATAGTATCCTAGCATGGCGCTATGAGTATGTGTTCGAATCTACATAATAATATTATGTACATGCCGTCATATCTCTACGTCGTATCTGCCGTATCTGTTCCATCTATTCTGATACTATTGCATCAAAAATCATAAACAATAACAAAAAATCTTAAATGCCCCGACTGTTCCGCTTGTAACATTATCGCCAGGATCTATGAAGTCATAAATGTAAATATGGCCGCTCTCAGTTATTTCCATGACAATTATAATTTCCATAAAATGATAACGATGAAAACCACGAAATCTTTGTAACAGAGGGGTTCCGTGTACGAGCTTACAACTATTATATGTAAATACACAATTGATGTCAATGTAAATGTATCTATGTGGGCGTGTGGGAAGTCATATTGTCTAAATAACTGTAATTTCACAGCTAAATAGTTTACTTATTTCGAATATGTTAAAGTAATGGAAGAATGATCAATAACATTATTAATCACTTTAGCTACATATTACCTACATACCTATTTTATAACAAACTTGTTGTCCCAGTAACTACTTTCGCATGGGACTTTCTGGGATATGAAGTAGCCTATATGTTGCTCTATAACCTCCTTTATCTTGTAGTGAAAGTTCCATTAAAATCGATTATGCCCATCTTGAGTTAGGTATATTCAGACAAAGACATTATCGAAAACTGTAAGTTGATATTATTAAGCCATAAAATCATAAATTTGACACGAAACTTCATAAAAAACTGAATGTAGAGACCGACTCTAATTAGGTATACCTATAACAGTTTAGAAGAATAGATATCTATAGATAAGTTGTAGACTGTGTGTTGAAATAATGGAGAACATCGAATTTCCATCCTTAAGTCCAAACCACCATCTTTCAGTCAAGATGTAGCCCTAGTGAACTTCGGACAAGGTAGTAACTACATTATTATAATTAAGTCTTTCGTTTGTTAGCTTTCATGCATCCAACTTAATCGCAAGGATTTTTACCTGCCTTTTTGGTGAAAAAAATTAAATCAATAATATTATTTTAGCTGTTTCTCGTAGTTACTTAGTCATTTATAGTACCTATAATACATAAGATAGTTTATTCATGTTCTCTACCTACAGACAACTTTAAATACATTGCATACATAAGTATTTATGTTTTGCTTCAATATAAACACCTCAAGGTCCTCACCTGAATTAGAAACTAGCTGGATACTTCCTACGTTGTAGCAATGCGTTTGTCATTGACTTTAAATACTTATAAGGTTTGGCTACCTCTTACGCAACTATTTTTATCTTTCTCCTCAATCAGTATTTATCGTACCAAATTACGTGCAACACTTCAGTGATATTAAATTTCATCTTTCGTCGGCTTAAAATGATCCAAAACAACTTTAAAAACATAATACCCCCATAAAATTTGAGAGAAAAATCAATGCAAGATGTTCAGGGGACGCATCGACCGAAGTCATAATTACCCTAGGCATTATGCCCCATTTTGGCCCGGTCGACCGACCGAGCGGTCGAAACCGAGTGATATCGGTAATTGGTCGTCAACTGACTCAGCTCGACTCGCGCCAGATTGGATCAAAGCGTAGATGACCGACCCGACACTCAGGCGCCGCACAGCATTACAATGTTGATGGCCTTTCCTTGTCAAAAATGACGAAGATATTTGTCGTAAAAAATACGAGTCGGATAAAATGAAATTACCTAATGCGAGCACAAATTGTGGTATCCGATCAGATAGTACTGATCGTAATTTGGACGCTCTTATGTGACGGTTGCGTGTTTATAGTGGATACAATGAAAGTGTCAGTGAACGGTAGAAGTCGTCTGAATATCTTGATCACGTGTTATTGATCTAATTTATTTTAACGTAGTGTTTATTTTCGCTACATTTGGTTACACGCAGGCAAGAATATGATCAAGTATTAATTATAATATTCGGTTTTAAAGTTCAAAAAATCAAGAAATTTCACAGTCATAAAGACAACTTACGGTAAATAAATTAAGTAGCAGTGAACAAGCAGGAAATTTATGTAAAATAATACACATTTACCTATCTCTTACTATTTAAAAATGAAAAACGTCAGTAGGAAAAACTGTAAGGTTTATAATACTTAGGCATACTGCACAGTATTACAGGAGAGTTTTAAGAAAATTTATTTATCAATATTTAATAATGTCATATATATAAGTGTCCACTGTTATTGGGGATGGAGCAATAATCGTTACTATTTCAAATGACATGAAGTCTGTTTTAATTCACAACTAATTTAAGTATCACCGCACCACACTTTTTGAAATTTAGGAGAAATTAAGCATGGAAGCAATTTTACCTGTAAACCTAATAATTTTCAGTCAGGTTCAATTACTGAATGACTCTTAATCGTAACTAGTCACTTATGATATTAAAAGCGAACAAGCTTAACATACTCATGTACAAAAACAAGATAACCATAACTTAACCGAGATTGACGATAGCGTATTTGATAAATAACATTAAATTTAAACGGTCGTATAATGAAATAAATGTGAGAAGCAATAAATCGTGATATGAAACGCGCACGGCACTTCTCACAATGTCGGCGAGACTGGCGCAGATTGGATAATTTAAAATTATCTACCAAAATTATGATGAACCGAAATGAATATTCAAGCGAAACGCTTAGCCCCGGCGTGTTATTAAGATGATCGTGAAGTCGTTACAGAGGAAATTGTATTTCATAAAACTCATAACTATACTTATGACCTAATATTTTTCCAACAACACGTTATTGAAAATAATGAACCTAATACACGTTGGCTGTACTTTTGCTTATTTATTACGTGAGTTAACGTCAAGTTACTGAATTAGTAAAGTAGAGTGTGCATATTGTGAAATTGATTCCTCAAAGAGAAACTGAAAATTACAATCATTCAAATTGGTAAATTTTAAGGCGATGGCAACAGAAGGTATCACGTAAATTTATTGAATCACTAGAAATAAGAATTTGCAAGAATCAGCAATACAATTTCATGGATCTCATCATAAAGTTTAGCGCTAGATATCAAAAGAGCATAAAGTTATAGAAGTTCAATCGAGCCTGACAATGAGATAAAGAGTTTGATGATTGTAATGATGATGACCAGGGATGGGAATATTGAGAGAATTATTAATTTAGTTAAAGACGTCAATAAATAAAGAAGTAAAATAATAGTATTAGTAGGTACGTATCAATATAACTTTGCGTTACAAACTTCCAATGTATGTAGTTACATTATCAGTTGCCTTGCGATACGATACTGGAGGCGATTGAACCAGTCGCATAATTCACGTGAGCTCAGCCGATAACCCGAGAGCAAATTGCCGATGGCTAATTGCACAATTAGAGCATTATCGAGTTAATTCCGGGTGAAACTCGCCGGTTGAAACTGTACGCTCCCCAACTCCCGACGGCCATTCTAATGCTAACTAACGTCGCCGTACTACAATTTATGACATATTGTCTGCATTTGACACTGAAATGTATTCAAATTTTGTTAAGAGGCCTATGAACCTATGAACATTAGATACACGCGTTTTCGTTCCACAATATAACGGATCTGCTACTGACTAAAAGTTATTTATGGCTTGTTCTATCTTAGGTAAAATTAACTTAGGTATTATATTAGAGACTCTTTCATTGAAATTATGCGAAATATTAATGAAATGGCACGCTAGCAGGTATTTAAATTAAGTTCCTACGTGAGGACGAGATCCGTAACTTGTTACGAACTCCTATTCACCAAAGTTCATAATTGCTTAAATTATCTTATCATTTAATTTTTTATTCACTTCTAAAAATATGCCAAAAAATCTTCCACAAGTTTTTCATATTTTCATTTGAGATCTGTCGAATCTGCACTACTTGCAGATAGGTACCAGTAGACTACGACTTTAACCTTTTTCAGTCTTAATCGATTGAAGAGAGAATCGTGTCTAGCAGGCGGTCAATATTGGTTGCATACGAACAAAAAAGCATGTTAAAATAAATATAAAAACAGATACGAATTTTAAAGTTCACGACTTAAATATTTATATCTGACTGCGGAACTCTGATAGAGTGAGTTTTTGCAAATTTTTCCTTAATACCGCTAGGTACGAGTAGGTAGGTACTACGGATTATGATATTCAAGATTTGCTAATTATAATTATAAATTAGTCACACACATAGACCGTGCCGGAGTTAGTGACTCACAATGAAAAGGAAAAATATTTTAACTGATATTACTATATTTAATGCCGTTGGGTTATATACCTACCCATTCATTAGGTACTTTGCATGACGTCAATTTTAATAAATCGCATTTAATAATTACAAGTTATCTGAACTAATAATTTTATCAATAATACGTCTACTGCATTTAATACTACGTTATAACTTTGTATAACAAAGGGATTATGAATTATTTGCTACTTAATTAATAGGTTTAATATGATCCGTAGTATTACGAAGAATAACATGCCCTTTAATTAAGCCATTATGATGAAATCAATGGAATTGTATGACAATGTGATCTTTTGTTTATGTACTTTAATAATTATGAGGAAATTCCAAATTATGTGTTTGAAATTATAATCATTAAACTCAGACTTGTACTAATGGATTGGACTTATTGTTAGTTTGCAAAAAGGTAGGTATTAATTAGCATACTCGTATTATTCATATGAAAACAACACTGTTGACGTTAAGAAAAAAAGTAAGTAATGAAGTGAAAAAGTAGTAAGGTGCCATTGATGACGACGAATATATAAAAAAAAATACTAATGCCAACGAATACTAATTAAGATAGAAAATTAATTAGATTTCAAACTGGGTCACTGATGTCTAGTTACAACCACAGAAAATCATTCTATACAAATTTAAGTGACAGAGCTCAAGTAATTGGGTTATTTGGTGACGTTAAATTACCAAATAATTCTTGGAGGGTAATTGCTTCAGAGGACATTAGCAAGGGTTATGTTTCTGTCGCCTGCCATCCAACACTGGGAGGGGAGGTTATTGATCGTACTTCCGGTTTCAATAGATAGAGCATGTGAAGTTGACAAACCAAGAAGGTATAATTCAAGTAAACCAATGTGTGAGTTATTATGTACAACTTCTTATACATAAATTATATTATTTATTAACTTACATTATACAATATGTAGTTATATAAAATGTGTTCCTGAGTTTGTTTACTGTAGATGCCATTTTGTTTAACAACAGATGACAATTTATTTTACTCGTCTAACTTTAAACTTATTACCTACAACATTCGAACTTAGTGAAGGCAGCTTTCAATCTGTGTCAATAGTAGGCAATTGCTTTAATTAAGTTTCATCGTCTCGTATAAGACAAAACAACAAGTGACAAGTGACAAAAATTCACAAGTTCGAGCTTCGGAAACCGTTTTGAGCCATCGTGTCGTCACTTCGATTAGTGTTGTTCGTCGTCCGTCAATTTGACGAAAAATGTGCAGCGGCATTAAACATTTGGAGTTTTTAATAACCTTAGTGATCCACGATGCACACATTGCACACCTTCTTGTTGACCAATACGCATTAAACCGATTGGGAACAATGGTACAACTGGGTCAACTGGCACAACTATGGACAACGGGTTTGCCGTTGTCCATAGTTAACAACATAACTGTTAACTGGACTAGCCATCCTATTGAGCCAGCCCGCAACGGATGGATAGCGTTGCATGCTCAGACCAATAAACTATAGACGGAGTACCGGGAACAAAAGAGTGAAGCTAGCAAAAAGTAAGC
>DWJQ01000082.1:0-19607 GCA_018248915.1 Hesperia meskei straton | reverse complement strand
AAAAGTCGTTTTGGTGTGAGTGCCGCCGTGTGTATTACAAGGCGAGGCAGACTTTTTGCCGGCTTCACGCTTTTGTTAACGGCACTCCGTCTATACATAGGTTATTGGTCTGAGGATTACAGTAAAAAAAGAAAAACTGCGTTTGACGCTACACTTTTATTGATCATACCTACTAAAATACCGATGTTAAGGAGAAGTGAATCAATTATTCAACAATAACAAATAATAGTGATCTATTACCGCTAATGATTTTTCATCGCGGCTCATCACTATCCCACGGCTGGGCTGAAACCTTCCTGTAACCTGTAAAATTGCGTGTGTAGGGCCAGGCATAAATACCGTAGTCCACCTCGCTGTGTTGGTAGCTATTTATGCCGTTATTATATTCACTATGCTTTTAGTTGCGGTTTAACACGGAGAGAAAAAAATACTATTCAAATTCAAATATTTCAAATTCAAATTCAAATATTTATTATTTTTTAAAGAAGCACTTTTGTTAAATAATAATAAGTTTTTTTTTTATTTTTTCTTTAACAAAAGTGCTTCATTAAAAATAATTTGTGAATAGTATTTTTTCTCTCCGTATTAAACCGCAACCTACTCATAACTAGGTTCATTTTAAGACTTAGATAAGTTATAAGGGTCTACTAATGCATTTTTGCATTATACTCTAAATCCGATATGTATCAAAATAGGTCAGACATCGGAACCAATTTACGGATTTTAGATAGATAGGTACTTACCTATCTATTGACTTGGAAATGTAGTAAGAAATTTAAACAATAACTTCATCGAGATCAAATATATAGTGATCAGATTTGAATATCTTCCCATTTTTGTAGTGCTTTCATCGTTAAAGTTATCGTAATACTCTCGTAACTTGAAAATTTAGAAAAACGGAATGTGATGAAACTGGACCAAAACTACTTATTCGTAGTTTAAATGGAGATTGTGGAATCATTTTTAATGTTTCCGAGGAACTACCATTGAGATTCCTTAGAAAAATGCTAAGAATTTAATAGGTACATACTTATCAGCTTAGAAGCAAAAAAGAAAGCTTTGCGTAAAATAAAGAATATTTTTGATTTTCCTTGCCATTAATCTCATACTTTCAATTTAAAATGACTAATTATTCCTATTTCTAATTGTAATTCAACTGAAATTCAAAAATTTGTTGGGGCAATTGAATTCAATAATAAATTGTTTACCTAAATAAGATCTACTGACTTGTAGTCTAGCGACAAAATCTACCATGTAAACGAAGGTTATCGTGATGTAAAATCTAGTACAACGATTTAATGTATTGTATAGATATACAATTATGCAAATTATATTATCAATGTATATCATCTCGTTGTACAATTCATATCTAGACGTAAGTTAAAGCTTCACGGAGCATTATAGCCAGGGATGAGTCAGCGGCGTTTCTTGGAGGATCGAAGGTCAACAACCATCTCATCTGTATGGATTATCTCTGTCTTAACGCGATAATTTAATCCTTTGTTTATCCAATGCCTCTAATAGTCTCGCCGCACCGGAATGGTAAGCATCTGAGCGAAGTCATGTATCATACACATAAGAAAATAATCCACGGCTTGAGTTACGACCGGCGCAGTGACGAGCCCCGATAACTAAGGTAAATATGTAATAAATAACAAATTTAGATTTTTATTCAGTCTCACTTGCTGAAGGATTACCTATTACAAAAACCCAAATTAGTTTGTAATCAAAAATAATTTGTGCACTAAAAGTTATCAAAATGATGCTCTTTAAAAACAAGTAGTGAGAACAAGTAACTGTACATAATGCAACTATGTATCTTTTTCTGTATTCTTTAGTTTGTAAAAACACATTGGTGTTGGAAATTAATGTTGAAATGTCCCAAATGAAACTGGAATTAGAAAAAATATTCGCTTAGTAGAGTCTTAAATCTTTTAAGACCTGAAATATCAACTAAAGAAATAAATAAAGAAAGATAAAAATAGGCACTGGTAAAAAAGTAGTTTTAAAAATAATATAATAAAATGTTATTACGAATTTAAACACGTGAGTACCTATCTATGTACTATGTATATGCATTGGCAAATACTTGGCACAAAATGGCGTCAGACCTTCCGTTTTCGCCCCTTGCCCTTCCACAACTGTCATCTAACTCTATTGACTGATCGTCCCGATCGCCCCTGTTATTTGTTTTATAAGTCGACTAGCAAAATTATGTGGCTGACTCACAGGAGGAATTTAATAATTGTGAGCAGCTATATATATCGCTATATAAATATAACAATCACATTGTGAGAAAATAACTGTGTGAATGAATGAAAAAAATTAAGAAATCATTTTTATTTATATGTGTTTATTAAAATTTTGTATAAATGGATGGATACCGTTCTTACAATATACTTAATACCTATATTGTGAATTATTTTAATTAATCGTACTTACTCATTATTATGATTGTTAGTGAGTACCCCCTTTGTGGTGATATAATTTGGCAACAGTTTATAAAGTTTAACTGATAGATAAACTTTTGAACATTATTTCAGCGATAAATAAAATAATAGTTTCATTTTATCAAAGAATTATTTTATGTACATTTATGTTATTTTATGTACAACTTTATCAAATGAATTTAAGTAGGTAGTTTGTAGAAAATTTAGCTTTCAGATATTTTCCACGTAAACTTAAATTATGCCACTCCGTCATCGTACGGGTACCTAAGGGAAATTGTACATCTCTACATATCTCTATACTTATTTACTTAGATTGAATGAATGCAGTACAAGGTCAGAACCTACTTGAATTGGGTATCTAATGTTGAAAGACAGATTATTTTTATAGGACACCGTACGTAAATAAATGATTTCCACTAATAGAATCGCGTGTGTGCATGTGCCGTTTTCCACACCTTTGATATTGACCACGGGCCGTAGTTTGACAACCATGGACATAAAATCTTCCTCAGTAAATGGATCATAACTCACAAAAATATTTTTTCAATTCGCACCGGTAGTTCCTAAGATTAGTCCGTTCAAAAAACACTCTTCAGCTTTATAATATTTGTATACGAGTTGATGGACCTAACAGCTACCACTAAGTTAGTGCGACATAATTTAATATTAATATTGTAAATGGTACTCTAATTTGGTAACTCGAGAACCGCCACGCAATACCACCCGCATTCTAGCTGAAAAAGCTATTTGATTTGACGGTTATCTCACCTCCAACGTTTATATTGAAACTTAGATAAATATTTACTTTATCGAGTCTAATTTGGCACGAAACCGGCCACCGTACGTTACAGTACACGGCCCTTTTAAATAAGAAAATCAAACGAACGAAAAGCGAAACCATTTATGTTTCCCATACTAGTGTTAGTTTGATAGTCACGGAATTTAATATCCTGACTACACTAAGCAGTAAATACTATCACAAACAATGTTTTCTAGCTTAAGTATTTTTAAATTGATGGCTTAGTTATAACCACCATTGCTGCTCGTGGAAGCTAAACTACAAATAACTATTCCAGATTTGCGTATGTAAGTAATAAATCAACATAGGTACTATGTATTTCGGAACGATACGTTATTTACGATAATGGGATAGCCTACGGAGAAAGTGAGGATTTTTCGTATTAAATAATGCTCCATTATTCTTGAATTCATGTGAAATAACAGCGGATTGAATTTGGGTCTAATAAGCAACTCGTTACAAGAATTAAATAAAACACGAGATGGAAGCACATAACCCGAAAATAAAAAGTAAAAAATTACAAACATTGAATTTATTTTTATTTACTCATCTGGTAGTAAAAGTGACGAATGTCTGGTGGTAGGACCACCGTGGTAACATGACGGTAATGCTAATTACATTACAGAAAACGCGACACGCTCACGCCGCATCGCACCGCCGCGCCGCATAGCCGCATTGCCGCATCGTCGCATCGCCGCAATCGGCCGGGCCCTTGCGTCGGCGGTGGTTATCGTGCCGTGTTTTAGTTTACGTTTACATTACAAAGTACTTGTTAAGTAAATAAATAAAACGGTTTTAAAATAAACTTTACTATTAATCCTTGACTTAGTATCGTTTACGTAACCGTGAGATCTTTGGACGCGGCCGCTGATTTTATCTCCATATCGGTGCACACGTGATGTCCAGCGAATACTTAGTTAATACGTAATTGTTTTACTTCCATTTTAAAACACTTCAAATGTATATTATAATCGATTAAAGTAAAATGCAAATATTCCGAATTACAATACAAAGTAAGGTATACATCCACGAAACCGATATTTATTAACTCGCAGAATACAGGAAACAATACAATAAAAATATATCAGTTGGTTAAAACAAAACAACGACGGAGCTCGGAATCGTTGCGCAAACGAATTTTAATACCGATTCATTCATCGAATTGAAGCGAGCGGCACAATTAGGTGTTTCCCTGAAACCCGTCAGGGAGTTCTCGTCCGCCTGCGAACTGTCATTACAAAAATAGTGGCCCCAGAAAGGGTAGACCAAGACACGGGCCATATGGACCCGAGTGGCGCGGTGTTATTTTAATTTCTTTCCTCTGTCGTAGAATAGCTCGCTTAAGCATTACGTGGCATTATTAATCACATTTTCGATTCGAATGCTGAAGATTGTACGAAACAATCTGTAATATCATTAATTTATTATTTTGATTTGATATAGATTTTTGAAAAACTTGGTTGTTTCATTATTGGTGTATGACTTTTAGAGGTTACTTTACAGTACGTAAATAAGTAGGTTTACTTATAATTTTACCGTAACAACAAATTCTTTGTAATTTACATACTATGCACATACAACAATATGCTAAGCAGTATTGTCTTGTTGTTTTCTAATGTATAGCGTAATTACACGTTTAATAAATTAAAAATTATGTAAATTGTAAACGTGACGCAACGAACACCGAAATTGTAACAATCAATCTTTACTTCAACATGAACACAAATTAGACAAGCTTGACAAATAGACGCGACTGAAATAGTAATGCTGACAGTGAAACACACGTCGATCAGTTCATACCTAATGGTCTCACGTTCCATTTTTCATTTTAGTTTAAAAATACGTGTATTGCAATGCTTTTACAATACCGTGCGGTTTTATCGAGAATATATTTACGATGAACTGTTTTTAATATTTTCTGCCAAGTACCTACCTACTATATTTATTAAACGTTCCATAAATAATCCTAATTCTTTCAAATTCTCACACATACGATAATTTTTGCTAAATAATTTACGTTAACGTCAATACAATGGAACATCATTGAGTGAAGTGCGTTCATTATAACTAGTTAATATAACTATTATCGGTATTTATCACGATATTTTAATATGTACCTACCTATATTTAAATATGTAACTGATCGCTGTCTATACATACATAGAAGACATAATATAAGAGAAAAACTATTACGGTAGTAATCATAAAATTAATGTATTAATTTTAACTTTGTATTTTTGATATTTCTAATCTCAGATAAGGCTTAAGCGATTTGGATGCAGTTGTAACAAATAAAGGTAGTGGTAAGCTTCGCATAACATTAAAGTGTTTGTTATATTTCAATCTACTCTACTTATTAACAGATTGGTTTCCTAAAGCGAAGCGAGGTCGGGTTTTACAGTAGGTACTAAATAAAAACTTCAATAAGTAAGAACATTGGCGATAAATCAATAGATATACATATAACGTTTTTAATATTATAGTAATAAGTGAGGATAATACTATAGTTAGCTGTAGTGCTGCTCAAGATTTTAGTACGCCAGTAATCGGATATGTAATTTGCAAGAGATAATATCAATAACGCGCCTCTACAAGTAGAGTCTACGACGTCTGCGTTGGATTCCAAATGATAGCATTTGTACTATGTAGTATAAAAGTAGCTACTTTGTTCATAGGACCAAAGTAGCTACTTTTATGCAAATAATGTTAATTTCAGTACTGACTGGAGTATCTTCTAATTGATTCAAATTCAAATCATTATTTCTTCGAAGTAGGTTTTTACAAACTCATTTCGAATGTCAAGTTACGCCACCGCTTCAACAAATCCCTACGGTGATTGGTCTTGGAAGAAGAAGCGGCAAGAAACTCCCAAGGAGTCTCTTTTTTTCAAGAGTAATAACAAATAATATAAACAAATGAATAACGTTTTCCTCGCAAAATGTTACATAATTTGCTTCTACCGCAAATTTTGTAGTTCATACCTGCCATTATTTATACATAAACAATTTGTATGAAGTATTCCCGCGAGTTTTCTTTTTAATCTCACGATATACATTATATGACGTAATAGAAAACATGGCGGACTGTTGTTAGAGAGGTCCCAGGGTTCGATTTCCAACGGGGCGGTTATTTGCATATTGACTTAAAATTTTCGTTGTCAGCCAGGGAGCCAACACTTATTTTTGTGGGCTGTTCGTGCCACACACGGCATGAGGAATCTTAGTGTATAAACGTGCAAGGTAACCTTCCTTAATAATAAACTTTAAACCTTAGAATAATTATAGTACCTATAGAAACCTAGTCAGCGCGGCCATTTTGTAACACCTTCATTGGAGCCAGGAGCGTATTCGCGTATTAGTCTCGCGAAAAAAAATATGTATGACGATTTGTGCTGTTAAATTTTGCCACAAAACTTCCGAAAAGCAAAAGAAATATATCGTAATAAGATCACTTTTCACAGGTTAGCTTTCAATAAGTGTTTCATTAGTATGGCCGACTCCACACGTTGGCGCCAACTTGCTTAGTGTTCATTTTAGACCAAACGCTTGTATGACCATTCTATACTAAAATTAATTATTCTAAGCTTTAAACGCTCACAGGGATGCATTTTATCCATTACGCAGGTGGCACAGACAATACGAATAACTAATCAATTTTATCAATCACATGAATGCCTACTCCGACCGGGAATCGAACCCGAGATCACTCGTTTTGCAGGTAGAGTCACTAAAATGTAGATTATGTAGGTATAAAAAGTTTTCTTTTGGTAGGTAGGTACTATACAATAGGTATGACCTGCAGACTTCAAGAACAATTCACTAAGCACTCTACGCAGGTAGATTATACTATAAGCATACAACATAAGCCAGTCAGCATGTGACAAATAATATACAGTCAACCGATTTGCTTTTATTTTTCATCTTCGGTATAGGATACTAACGAACAAAAATATTTGTTTAAGTTCGAAAGATGTTTGTTCAGTAACCTATATTCTGTCGCGCGCGGACTAATATGTGCGCAGGGTATACTTATAGATAGAAAAACGAGCAAAAACGGGGAGTTGACCTCTATAAATTGATTTTGAAATTGTTTGCCGAAAGGTGGGCCTGCGGTATTTAAAGAGCAATTAGTCGGCTCCTTCCCAGCCCTTCAGGCAAATATTTGCCTATTCCCGCCAACCCTCTTTTAGCCCAACGCCGCGCCGCCCTGGGCGTTCGTTAGAAATGGTTTGTAGCTAAATGTTTGCCCACTCACCCCTATATATTGAGAGTATGTGAACTTCCCCCGTTGCCAAGTCACGGCAATTATACTTTACTATCGAAAAGGAATTTTATATAGTAGCGTTCTCGTCAAACGCTTGGCCGGCTTTAACTTATAACATTTTTAGAGGGCATAAAGAGATTAAGTCCTTAAATTGAATATTTGTTCTTTTTGTTACCTTCGTATTTCACGCTAATGCGACGCTATTGCGAAAAATCAAAACTTGTTACAAAAATGAGCTAAATATGCTGAATGTAATTTAACAGTTGTTATAACTAGGCACCTACTCTATATTGTCGTATTTATTCACCTATTAAAGTCACAAAATAGATATAAAACAATAGCAGTTATTGAGAATGCTAATGTAAAATAAAACATGACTCTACCTACTGCGTTGAAAAATGGTTTTCTCAATTATAATCTGATCTGGGATTCGGTTAGTCGGTCACATTTTAACGTCAGTTTATACGAGATTAACCGACCGACAATGTTTTGATTTGATTGAGAATAACATCGCATAAAATTCACATCTTCATATAAACAAACATAAATCGTAATAAGAGGGCAACGACAAGATCTTTAAATATACAAGTAGGTGTTTAATTACTATTTTGGTAAAACATATTTATAGAATCTATTTCATTTGGAAATAAATGGATAGGTGCCTACATAAGTTAAAGGTTTTCACCTGTTTTCACGTCTGATATATATTTTTAATATACTTAACCAATTTATATTTAGTTTTTGAGTAGACATTGAATGATAATTAATAAAGGGTTCAGGATTTATACCTACTTACATGTTTGCAAAAACAATAACATTTCCTTCATTATTTCTGTTGAACATTACTCTAAATCGTAGGTACAAGTTAATTTGAGACGGAGTTTTAGTACCAAAAGCGTCGAAACGTAATGATTTTATAGCGAAGGATAACAGTGATTGTTGAAAATAAAAATGTGATTTTATATGGTAGGTGGTAGGCCACCACATCGCGTCGCCGGCGGTCCACCCCGTACCTACAAAAATACCGGAATGTAATTAAATGTAGATACGAGTAACTTGGGCTTTATAGACGGCTGCACGCGCTTCTGTTTGTTTAGTTAGTTATAGACGTGTTTTTACGCAATCTGGAAGTCGTAAATCGCGTTCACCAAATTATGTCGTTTACCAGAGTTAAGATACCTACTTGGGGATAAAAGTCAATAAATTAACTTTTGAATTTATATTAACGTTTTACATTTTCTATGATGAGTTCGTACCTATGTAAGTTGCTGTGACGGTAAATTTGTTTAATGGCAATTTGAGAATCTGTGTATTACGGACTGCGATATGATTGGTAGTTATGTAGTTGAAGTCACATAAGCTAGCAAATTAATAGGTTCGTGTCAGGAATTCTTAGTAACATCCTTAGTTTGTTTCATATCGGACCTACCCGATGGATAAGAAAGCAAAGGAAGAAAAAAGAAAGAAGAGAGAAAAAAACACTTAGAAGGTAGGTACTTAGATACTAGTTGCTATTTCTAGATAACTAAAATGGGCGTAGTATTTTAAGATAAAGTTTAAGTACAAATTATTTGATTATGAGATCAATAATGAAATAAAAAATATATTTTTAAATGATAAATGAATAACCGGTACCAGTGAATTACGTAAAGATTAGGTTTTAATATTTTTTTCTAGTTTAGTACCTACTAATCTATAAGTCGTAGCCAAATCTTAGATACATTTTTGCTACCACAGTCTAATAAATAACTTCCAACAGATTTATTGATGTAACTCTATCTCATTACTCTTAAAGAAGTTAAAGAACAGTTTAAAGAAGTGTCTTTCAATTAATTATATCACAGTGTGTCTACCTTATGTACCTACCTGCGTACGTAGCCAAATAGGTATCGATGGGAAATATTTTATCGCTTCTCTTGATTATATTGGAAACCGCGTATTAACCTCGTTGGCGTGGCAAAGCTCGTAAAATATTGACGTACTGAGAAGATAATACTGTAGAATGTAGTTGGAGGCATGTTACCAATAACAAACTTCGTTTATTGCTTTTCTATCTTAGTTGTCCACGTAGAGTAAACTGTGGTTAACCTCACTTTCAATAATTAATGGGATATAAAAATATGGAATCAAGGTGTGTAGAATGTAAAAACTGTTTTTTAGTCTTTTCTTTTAACCTTTAGTACCTATCTACTTACGTAATATTATTACCGTTTTTAAGAATTTCCATACAATCATAAACTTCGCACATCAAAACAAGAGTAAAACGTAAATTTTTTAGTGAAGTGCGAGTCGGACTCGCCCATGATGGGTTCCGTAGCAGCAAGTAACATAATATAAAAAAATATATTCGAGTTGATTCAATGAAAGGTTAATTGCGGTTTATACCTATGTACATAGCACACTTAAATATATGTAGATAGGTATCTTTTATAACATACTAGTATTTGGTCGTGGATTCGCCCGAATAGTAGTCGTAAAACGATAAAATATCTTTACAATTAGTGTCTGACATAAACATATTTTTCAGCCGAAACCGGAACCTAATTTTTCGATCTGTCACAAGTTGAAATTTTCACAATGGGATAGTATTAAATTATATATTATGTAAGTAGTATATCATGATAAAATATATTCTAGATCCTCACTATATCCATATAACATTCCACCGGAATCGTTTTAGTGGATTAAGGGCTTTGATTATATACACGATTAAGGGTAAAAAGTGAGCAGACTTCAGACTTGTGAAAACATTAACAAACATCCTAGTCAGTACCCGGCTGACTTTTATTTATTTCTACTATCGATTAGGGAATTCTCACTAAGTATAAGACATTATATTATATTATATTAATTTACTTACCCACATAATAAGTGTTCGATGTTCGATATTATCTGAACTAGAATTGTTGGTAACAGAATAACAAACGTTAATCATTATTTCTGCACAATGGATCAGGTAGCAACATAGTTTCTTGGGGCTTATAGAGATAAGCCGAGATCGAAATGCGCAACAATTGTCAGGTTGGTCGATGCGGGCACCGAGAATTGAATCCACGGCCTGGGGTAATGTGGCGAGTAATCCACCTCGCGCGCCACGCAGCCCCAGGGCTGTCTATACAAGAGCACCATGCACCCTAATATAATCTGCAAAAACTGACAATGCCACAATTATCTACGCACAAATACTGTCAGACGCTTCCCTACTTACTTTATCGTGCATTATAAAACACACGGTTCTTATCTAAAAAATACAACGAACACTATCGTTCTTGCCAAAACTTTTTTATCCGCCCCCGTGCAACTTTGTATTGAGACAGGCATCGGATTTAATGCAATTTAATAACAATTGAACAAATATTTCAACGTTTATATTGGTTCTTTTTTAAGCTCGATCACACGCAGTGATGGCTGATTTGATACCTTTTTTGGAGTAAATGGTTTATTTACAATAGTTTTAATTACTGTAATTTGAGGTTTTATTGTTTTACGAAAGTGTGAAAGTTACGAGTAAGTTGAGACAAAGTTAATTGTTTGTGTTGTATGTTTCGAATATTCTGATATAATTTTGTAGTATGTAGGTAGTGGTACCTACCGAATTCATTTCGTAAATCAGCGCATGTAATTTGATAAATTCTAACGATGATTAAAAGTTCTGGGTAAAACTATTGAGGAAAACTTATTATTAGAAGCAAATAGGAGTCAGTCGCTGTACGCCAGACGAAACATGTTTGAAAAAATTGCAAAAAATTAAAACTGACATGTCATTGTGACACCATTCATACCGGCCGTCCAAACCCGATTTTTTGTCCCAGATAACGTATTCGTATTAGCTTTAGGGAAATTTGAAATACGCTCTAATCCATTAGTAATAGAGTTCCAAATATAATACTTCAGTTTTATAATTTTTCGGCTAGTACACACACGTTGAGTTTTTTCTCAGCAGTATTTCTTAATGAATTCCTTCGACCACCATTCATGTCATTTCAAATGTAAACAAAAACCTTCGTCAAAATTTTATAATTCTAATGTTTAGATTGCTAAGTTATCTTTTGAACTGTGCTGACAATTAACAAAAGTGTTAATATTAGCACGACGACCACTGGTGATGCCGGGTTATATTTGAATGCTTATGTTGATTCTGCAGTTTTATGGTAAATGCCTAAGTAAAATAACTAAGAATAAATGTGCACCCCTTTCCTCTAATGCTAAATTAAACAAGTTGAAAATTTTTGTTAATTAATATTTATCTAACATTGCATACGACAGACAGCGGTAGGTCGACTCGGTGTACACGTACAATACAAGGATTATGCAGGTTTGTATGCTTTTGTTCGCATTGTCAGCTACTTCAGAGTCTGCGGTGCTCAACGTTTAGTTTAATAATCCCATCTCAATTAATTAAATACTCGTTCATTATATTTAGTTAAGAATATAGAGAGGCATTATTGTTCAACAGAAAATCATAAAGAAAGAAAAAAAATATAATCTTTCCATCTGTTCTTTGGCGTTCTATAGAATTTTTCTTCTCAAAAATCAATTTTTTATAGCATCTGCCATGAAAATTTTATGGGAAGTAAAAGCTTAATAAAACGTGTAAGAGTTGCCCAGCCTCCGCACAATATGTTTGCGCATTTAAGGTCTTATTGCCTTTTTATACTTTTGTAGTTCTTAATACTTTTCACGGTGCGATACTGAGAGCGAGAAGGCAAATTGTTTTGTCAACTGATTTCAACCGCTACACTTTACAAACGCTACACACTCACAGCCCCACTAGGATTCCCTGTGTCCCCATAGTATAGAATCCCTATGTCGTGAGTGTCATGAACAACACACAAGCCAAAGGCTCACACACCCAGATCGAGAACAGAAAAGTCATCAATAAAATTCCCTCCTCGCTTCTGGGTTTGAACGAAGCCTTCAAAGCTCAAACACAGTAATCATTGCGTCACACTAGTAGTCGTTCGTTTCACGAACATGTTCATAGTAATAGAATTTTGAGGTGGTTGAGTGCAGCTGGTTAATAACATGCAATACGGGATCAGCGCTTACGCGTCGCTAGGGCCGTTATCTCGCCCGCCGCAACGCGCCCCGCCAACCCCTTCCAATTTTATCCTCGATGCGCTTTTAATTCGAAACTGTCTGCGGATCACCATATTTTACAGTCCTTTGTAATGACGTTCGATTGAGTGCTATCGACTCGCCAGGAATAGCTTTATTAAAGAACACACATGGAATAGAAATGCCATGTGGAGCAGTTCGACGCAATTTTTTTTAGTTACGTACTTTTAATTTTAAGTACATGTTAGTTACCCACAATTACCTAATAAACTAATTACAAAGTTAATTTTAGTGATATAATTATATAAAGCAGATACTTAACATAAAAAAATATCAAAAACACGATATAGTATAGTATAGTATAGTAACCAATAGTAACTGTTTTTTAGTTTCCATTGCTCCATAAATATGAAGCGTAGAGCATGAATTGTGTACAAAAAATACGCCATTCTATTTAGTTATCGTTCTGTGGTTTAAATTCAGCCACTGGCAAAATAACAGTCCGTCGAGCGCTGTTTTCTTACTGAATTGAAAGTTTTTTATGTGTGCAACTGGTTTAATTGAGGCGTGCGAACAAAAATGTGCATTCAGTGGCTATGAGGAGTTATTTTATTGTTATATTGACCCAATAGGAAGTTATTTGCTTAGGTACGATATTAGTTTATTTGGTATCTACCTACCTGAATAAAATATGAATCAGTTATTAAAATATAATGTAGTATTCATTGTGTTTTATATTTAACTGTTGGTAAGCATTTAAGTAGTTACCGGTTGTATAACTTTTGAATGACTCGTATGTATGACCTTTGACATTCATACAATGTGCAATTTCATAGGACTGACTTTCATAGACAGCTATAGATAAGTACTTGGAGGTCTATTACCACCTATGACTATTTTTCAGTTACACAAATAATAAACATATTAATTATTAAGTGTAGCATTATCCTACTTTAAATATAATATAACATTTAAAAGAAGTTAAAAAGAAAACTTCAAAAATATTCTTTACAATATTTGGTAAACTATAAAAAATTCAAACGGACATCCGTTTCGTATCATCGGCTGCCAAAACCGCGTCGCGTGAGTCGGAAACGCAGAATAGATTTCAGTGATGGAGCCATCAATCTGTCCTCTCTTTGTATTGATCAAAAGGTTATCACGTGAGTATAGCGTGGCACGTTTAATGATTCGACGACACCTGACACAATATGACTGGATGCTTTCAAAGGCTATTACTGCGAACTGCGAATCGGTCGGCGAGTGAGTCGACGACAGCTATGTCGCAATTAGTTGATATCAATTCTATTTTTCGAGTATTTAGCTAGAAACTGTATTTTAGTCAATTATTTAGCACTCATTCGGTGCGATTGAATGAAAAATTGATTGAATTTTATGAATTTTTAAAATTAAAAATCATCGCTAAATCATCGGAGGAGGAAAATGTCGCTGTAAAAATTATATTCAAAAATATATTAAAACAAAATAAGGGTCACAACTTCATTGTAATATTTAGATCGGTTTACGAACTTGAATAAATACTTACTTAAGTGGCTGATACTTATAAGACGTTAATCTTTAGGTGTTGACAAATGTAATCGGAACCTACCTATAACCACATGCGTAATAGTGGATTGGGCCAATGTAGAGTTTTTTGTTCCTGCTCTATTTAACCCTCTTTGGAGTTGATGGTTAGATTCAGTCAGGGTATGGATTAATTTGTGAACAATTGAGTTATTGCTGAACTAACGTATCAATTAGACTTTTGTAACCACTATGCTACGAATTCGACGAAATAATGGACTTGCAAACCGGAGCTAGAGCTGTAACATTAATTCAAGAACATTCACAGCGTTCTGTAGCTCTACATCTCGGATAGTCACGACGAGCGATCCAGAATTCTTGGAATCATTTTCAAAAGACGGGAACACTATCCATAAGACGAGGATCAGGTAGGGTTAGAGCCACCACCTCACAGAAAGTTCGTTATCTTCGTTTGACTGTGCCACGAGAGCATTTCATTATCACTCGCTTCTTGCAAAATCGCTTGCGCCAAGCCAAGCGTACTCATGTGAGTGACCAGATTGTATGAAGATCATCAGTTGTCCAGGAGACATTTAGCATGGATTCTACCTACTTATGCACGTTGCGCAAAGCGATTAGCATATGCCAGACAACATCGTATTAGGGTATGAAATCGAGAAGAGGAACGAGTTTCGATGCTTGCATCCATGAAAATAACAGATTGGAAGGAGGTGGGAGGCAATATAATGATTGAGTAGAACTGAGTTTAAATGTTTTTGTCTTTTTCTAACCTTTGACCTGAGAGAATCCCATGACAGGGACAAAAAAACATAAACCTGGAGTAACTTTAAGCCGCATTTATTAAAGGCAATAAGTAGCGCCTGTTAGATTTAAGTTATTATAGCGCAGCTTTTTGAGGAACTTCAGGGTTTGGCAAACTGTGGTAGTAGGATAAGTAAGAGACCACAAAAATAAAAAATGAACACCAACTGAGCATTTCTATTTTATGCTTAAGAGCGAGAATGACAAGAAGTTACTATGAGGGTTTGTGTAAAAGATGTCCTTGTCTGGTAGCGAAAAATCTAACAATGGACTCGTCAACTTACGGGCAAATTCCCTTCGATGCGGATCTTTAATCTTTAAAACGAGGAAGACAATAAAGGACCACATCGAGCAAAGAGTGATATTTAAAATACAATGTCATTTACATATTAAATCAAGGAAGCGTGTTGCCCATAGATCTCAGACGGTCCGCGTCGCGTTCAAACGCGGCGGCTAATCGTGCGTCGAACAGGCGTCAGTAGCGACGCGGTCGATTGCTCGCCGCACTCGCCTCTCTGCTCTTATTGCACTTGTGGATTTGTGTAACCACGGCTTTATTTGCCTTCGCTTCGCTTCAGGCAATATGGCCCTTAGCGCCCAAATTAGGTTGGCTTAAGGAATGGTTAGGCGCGATTTTTTAAATTGACATAAGTAGGTATATTAAATTAACTTTAGATGTTAAGTGGTACGCTTTACCACGGTATATTAGTAAAAACCGCAACCAAATCAGTGTCAATTGTTTGTCTCAACCAGCTTATCTAAGGCATTGCCGGTTCTAGTTGAAAAGTTTTTGTGTCGGATAGTCCATTTATCGAAAAAGTCTATGTCTATGTAACATTAGGTAGTAGTCTAGTGGAACATCAATGAAAAATGTTGCAAACCTGGTTAAAAATATTTAATATTTTTGTAAATGTATGCCTAAGCGAACAGAGGGCGGGTCTACGTGTGTTTATAATATGTAATTACGACCGCAGTGTCGTCGAGCCTCACATACCAACCAATTCAACTAAAGCTCGGACTTGAACTCGGTTTGGAGAGCTGCCAGCTGCATTACACCCGCGTCGGGCTGACGTTGCTGACGTTGCCAGCCTGCCGTAATCCGAGGTGCATTTCTATTTTCCAGTCGACAACTTCCTACCACTCGTTTCTGCATTATCTTTTACCAGTGCAGTATGTATCTAGGTATCAAAAAGTTTTTATTAACTTTTATATTTTTTGCGTGCTGTATTTTTGTATCAATATAGATCTATGTATTTAAACAGTTTGTTTTAAATAATTATCATTTGACTTATCTCAATACCTAGTTTTGAAAAAAATTGTCAGATTTGAATGTTCAGGTACAATTTTTCTGATAATTTCGGGTACAAAATAGAAATACTTAATCAAAAATATATTTAATAAAAATACATTACAATACCTACGTATCTCACAAGGCTTCATCGACAAACCTTATTACTTTGAAATGTATGTAAGCCTGGGCGCAAAAATGCATTTCCAAGTACCTAATAAAGTGTTCCATGTCATGGCAAATAAATGAAATTAATTAACATTATAAGTATAATTATTGTTAATAGCAACATATGTAGAGTGCTATCAAACTTCCACAATTTTGTTTATAATAACGCATCGTTTGGGTACTCGATGAGAAGACCTTGAATGCGCGAATACAATTTGTGGTAGCCTAGTAATTATTGTTCAGCGAGAAACTAGACCGAATATTCGGACGAGTATTTAAGTGAGGCGTTATATAATCCTACTGTTGACCATTGTTCAATGACAATTTACTTAATGTGCAAATAAATATTAGGTATCATATTATTTTGGTTGCAGGTTTTGAAGACCATCAATGAAGAAAAGAAGCTAAAAACGCTTTTAGAAAACTACTCACTGGGCTGTTAACCGTTGAGGAGCTTCCTTGCCTACAGCCAATTCTGAACATAATATCGGGTCATGCTTGTCGTACAATTGTCGTCAAACCTTGATCTTTGTGTACGTTTTGCTTAACTGACTTTGACTTCGTGAAATTTACGAAAATTAGGCAGAAAGTTTCATTTATACACATACCTTCTATATAGTCGAGCTAAATAATTTATGTTCGACATTTATTTTTGTAATATTTTTATTCCACAAAATAAATCTACACATTGATAAAGTAGCGAGTTTGTCTGGGAATTCCATCTATATGGAATTACGACCGCTAGATGGAATCGATGCAACGGCGCTCAGAAAGCAAACAGCTGCAATTTGGATTTAGCCTCCACGCCTAATTTCGGGCGGTAGACTTATTTTAACATTAAATACACATACACAAATATCCCTTCTACAAACACTGCGCCCCTAATATAGGCAGCGACGAAAGGAAGGGCTTAACTTGCATTACGTGCCACGGCATCCCCATCTCTACGGCCAAGACACAAGGTCAATATAATTAGGTATGGCATTTGGAATGAGGGATTTATATTAATTTGCTAGCAATTGGTCGTAGTTTTGTTAAATTTTTAAGGACCGAGGATCATTTGAAATGTGAATTTCGATTTTGGTATTTTATAAACGGGTGCATAGTTTTTCACTTTTATGTTTTACTCAAAATACTTGAAATCAAATTTTATGTATGTCGGTCATAATGTAAATAATATAATTTATGCTCTTCAATATAATAAAATAAACAGAATAGATTGTGAGTACGAAATTTTATAGACATTATTCTTTATTTTATATTATTCTTGATTGTTATTTATAGCTTTATCATTTTAACAACATTATGAATTGAGTGGACTCAAAAGGTAAGTAGTCTATATTTCTTTTAATTATACCTAGGTATTTATTGAAACATTGACATAAAATTTAAGTAAAAGTGAACTGACACTGTGAATTGAATGTAGGTATGTATAAAAAGAAAATAATATTTACTTATCTACAATAGAGACGCAGAAACTCTACAAATTTGTTAAAAAGAAAATCTATAAACAAAGGTGCGATGTAATAACGCTACACAATAATAACGCTACACACACAAAGCCCCACACTAGGATTCCCTGTGTCGTGGGTACCACGGACAACACACAAGACAAGGACACACACCCAGACCGAGAACGGAAATTTAAACTCATCATTCAAATTGCCGCCTCGCTGGGAATCAAACCCAGGACCCTCGGAACAGCGCTCCGGCGTGTTAACCATTGCGCCATCCGGGTCGTCAAATGTAGTTGAAAAGCGACTATAAAGTATAATTTTGCAACAATCAGATGCCATTAAATTAAACTAAAATGTTTGTTTCGGTAATATTTTTTCGTGACAATGAGCCTATAAACAGACGTTTAATTTCATTTGTTTGTCCTGTTTAAAGACATTTCTTACCACAATCGTGTTAAAATAAAACAATGGTAAAAGCGCGTAGAATAAGTGTTGTAGAATAGATGTTCGTGGTCGCACACAACACGACTCTACTCTATGGATACAATATGGTAAGCATGTGGCTCTATGTAATTCAATCTTTGCACTATTCTCTAAGTCAAACAATTATTCCCTGATTCTGACTAATCTTTTTGAACGAAGCTCGTTAACAATGGCAACTACAAATTACTATAATTAATAAATAAAATTATTAACAATGAGTGTGGTGAAATTATGTCTATTATGGTTGGTTGCGATAATAGATATTCCCAAGGTTATCTAGGAGAAATCGTTCTTTATCGATAAGAGTCCCTTTTGTATTTTGACTCTTATTTATAAATGTACCTAGATAATTATTACCTTTATAAGAGTTATATTATAGAATATTCTGTTCTATTGTATCTAGTTATAATAGATTTGGTCAACATTACGTCGTGTACCTACATCATACATCTACGTGTTTAATAAATAGGTAATTGTAAAACTTTTACACGACATCAGTTTGTTGTAGTTTGTAGTTCGTAGACTCGTGTACTTGATTTCGCTGAAGATACAGTTAAATGGCACAAGTTATACAAAACAAACAGACTGGTGTCGAACCACTCACAGGATTCGATTCATATTTATTTATCTACATCGTTTTCATAAACATTTTATTTATTTAATCGCTTCAGATCTGGCGATTCGTTAAACAAGTTAGGATTTTAAACTAATACTTACGAATACGAGCAACACACACGTAAATTCTATTTCAGTCGCAGTATATTTTATTTATTTTAAAATTGTAACCATGAAACTTTTGCGACTTATGTATTAAAAATTACATATTTTTATTTAGAACACGTTAAGTTAAATACTTTTGTACTAGTTCTTTCTGTAGATACTTATTGATTTTTTTAACAACGCCATATAAGCTGTTAGTAAGCGTTATATTATCGTTCAAAGAATTGCTATGATAATAAGTTACCTACTAGTATATTAATGTACAAGGTAGTAGAGAAAACATTGGGTAAGGGCTCGGTCATAGCGCGGTGCGCGGCTCGATAAGTCTGACCTGTGTACGGCGCAGGTGCAGGTGCGCAGGGCATCATAGTGTTATACGACTATTGACAACTTATTTCAGTGTTTGAATTTGGAAGCTATAAAGTATCATCTGTGGTATCATTCCATAAGTGCCTATAAGGCTATAACTATAAGTACCTACCTAAGCTGTCGCCCGCGGCTTAAGCTTTGGTTTCCTAGGAAAGCGGTGCCGACATGTAGCGGCCGTAACATTACGGACGCAAGTAGACGGCTGT
>DWJQ01000081.1:0-19609 GCA_018248915.1 Hesperia meskei straton | reverse complement strand
ACAAAATATATGGCTCATATAAGTCCCTAGCCGGAAAACAAATCGTTTAACAGTTACCTCAAGCAAGAGGATGGTAGCTGGTCAGCAGAGCTTCAGCCTTGCCACCAAGCAGGAGTCCGCTTCTGTGGTCTCGTACGATAGCGAGGGCCTCAACACTCATTTATAACTGCTTCAATTGCGTCACATTTCAATAGTTTTGTTTATACGAAATGTGTCAAATGCTTCAAATACGACGCAACGCAATTCAATCGTTTATAAATTAGCAGACTCGGGCATCTGGCCTGTCGGTTTATTGAAGGGAAACATCTTGATTAAAATTATTCGTCACGATCAAACATTCCGATCCTGTACCCGTTTCAAAAACAGAATCGTCGATCGCAATAAGTCAGTAAACAAATAAGTTTACCGCACAGATTCAATTAATTGCGTTTACACGACACGATGTACCTTTATCACCACTGTACAAGTAATATGTAGGTACACGATAGTAGCACACACACTCGATTAGTCGTTTTGATAGATCTCAATAAGTCATCGCGTACCTACGTCGCTGCTATAGCATTCGATGCACACAACGAGCGATAATATATTGTCAAAGCTATTCCCAAGCCACGCCCACCGCGCTCTTGAGACACCTTCGGGATCTTGTAAACATTCTATTTTCAGCGGACAGTTTGATGGCCGCATTAATGTATGGAATGACGGACGCATGCTTCTCATTTCGAAATCATTTCTTCTACCTTCACGATATGATAATATAGATATTGTGTCGGACGTCAATTAACGAGCGCGGTCGAACATGCCAATGTTGTATTTCAAAGATGGCGTCCCAATGAAGCACGAGTCTCTCCACGCAACGGGGCAGACCTACGCGGGCACCAGATTTTTCTATTACGACTAATAAAGCCAATTTCTAAAGTTTGTGTCCATTTAATTGATTGTGACGGGGTGTTACATGGTAATATTATCTAAAGACCTCACCATAACATCCAGCTAAACATACCTTGTCGTTCGTCAATTTGACCCATCCAACTTCTGGTTTTAAGATAAGACGATTAAATATTTAGTAGGTATTCTGTTTTCACTACATTAAACCATGGACCAATTAACACACCATAATTATAACATTTATAAACGAATTTAGGTACCTATAATGTATTTATGGCATTGAATTTTATTGCCTTAATTCACAAGAACATGATAACTAATAACTAGTCGTATCGTCCCCTAGAGAGGAAGTGTTCACCTTCGAAATATGATAATAAACTAATTTCAGTGTTTTGTTAGTTAGTACTTGTTAGAATAGTACCATTACATTATGAAGGACAATGATTAAGCTATCATGCAACGAAAGAACCTTGTCACATTAAAAGTACAAAAACTAAAGAGTCATATCATATAAAAAGTAATTAAAGATAAGGAAATCGAAATATAAGGAATCGAAACTTTTTTTTTCATTTTGTCGTTCCGTTTATTTCCATTTTAAAGATCAATGAATAACACAAGAGTATAATCATAGTGAAGTAAGGTAGGTATATCTTACGCGTATATTATGTTTGTGAGTTCAAGAAAACATTGAGAGCTTGCAACCCATTAAAATACACCAGAACTCAGCAGTTTAATACTGCTAATTCCACATACGTCGCTACAGTACCAAAACCATGACATACTATAGAAGTTTTTCGCTCACAGTTTCACCATATAATATGATTTGTATTACCCATTTCAATAGACATATTGAATGGGTGGTGCTTTGTTTGCTCGTCTGGCTTAAAAAAATTATTTGTAATTAGGGATGGCAACAAAAATTAGAAGTTTTCGACCTCATATGATCTTTAGTAGTCTGTATAGTAGTAATAATATGATAATAATAATATAATATGATTTTGTACTCCATTCGTGTCTGATAGGTAATCCAAGTTCAAGCATAAGAAGTGTATTATAATGTTATTCGGAAGCGTTGCCACTGAACCTCCTCCAAAGTTCACATCGAACAGGAAATCAAAACAGGACGAACACCACGAAGATGGAAGAGTATGAGAATTCCTCTTTTTCCTTTTTCAAAAATCCTAAAGAAAGTTAACAAGACAAAACAACGAAAGTCACTACAGTATTTACCCAAAGGAACCTTTAGCACCACCAACAAAGAACACTAACGATTCCAGAGTTAGAATTGCACATAATAACAAACAACGTATCGTGCCTCGAGCCTTCGTAGTACCTCTCCGCATAGCAACAACCGTACAGCCGATAACAATGCAAACACTCACAGTATTAAACACTTCCCATAGCACCACTCGCTGGCACCCGACGCTGCGACTCTTCAGCACAAAAGGCGCGCAGGATCCACATTCAGGATAATGGAAACCGCAGATACGAAACGGAAATAGGCCACAGATCTTGAGCGAAATGTTCTTTCTCATAGCTTCTAGTGACGTTACCGTATGGAATAAAATGCTACAAGGTAAGAAACTTGTTTGTAGTGTAGATACAGTCACAATACTTTAAACTATTAATATTTTAGTACAATATGAGTGAATTATGATGAGCGTTACATTGATTTTCTTCAAGTACATAATGACCCCTTGACGACACACTAGCCGATCAATACGATAGGCGGCATACATTCAATATATTATTCAATAGAAATACAAAACGCAATCGTATATTTTGTTATCTAGAGCTTTATTATAGTTATGACATGACTCTGGCATGACTTAAATGAACCGAATTGAATCAAATCATACGGTTTTCATATCACTCAAATTTTAATACCTAATAGCAATAGGGAACAATGGTCCAAACTTAATTTCCATCATTAACTAGCAACACAAGAAAGAGAAATAAAAATGCACTAGTTGTGATATTTTACCGATATTCCAAATACTAAAAAAGATTAGTGAAATATTTTCAAGCAAAATATAGTCGAAAATAATGATGCAAATAGTCGAAAACGCAAAATAACGATGTAGAGTTTTAAGAAGTTCACGAACGATTCAACGTGAATAAAGTAAACTAACTTTGTGTTTCGATAAGGTAAGAGTTGGTGTTTGGAGTCTTGGGAGACATGTCAACGTCCCTTATAAATAAGGTCATCGATCCCTGTTTTCAAGACTACAGCACACTCCCTCACTCCTAGGGCTCAGGACGCAGCATAACATCAGATTCTGTTTGGTTTCATTCACATATGTTTACCAGTTATTATATCAATAAAAATGTGAATTTGGTAAAAATAAAGGTTGGTAAATACAAAAATATTTTAACCATGTTTTGTACAAAATAATAAATGAATGATGAAGAGTATAATATTATCGCTTATAAAATGATAATGCGAGTCCAACCAATTTATCCCACATCTTGACATTCAAATCTGTTATGCACACTGTTGAATATCGGCACTTAAGCAATCGTTATAACACTTAATGCTTCTATTATTCTCATTACTGAGATAACTTTAATCCAACTATAATGAGATGATTGCCAATAAATAATCATTTAGAAGGGAGACAGATGTTTCAAGGTTATTACTCTCAGAAGTGAAATCAATGTAAATCTTTTAATCAAAGCTCTGAAATATTGAAGTGCAGATCATATCATTCTACAATGAATATTCATAAGTTTGCGAAATTCGTCTTAAAGTTATGGATAATGTATTTATTACATATGAATTTGAATTTTAAATACTTGAGTTGAAATATAAATGTTAATTGTAGCTTGGATAGCTATGTAGAAGACAAAATTATGCATGGCATAGCAGTTGTTCCCCCTGGGAAGTATTTGAGCAAACTCATTCTTCATTAAGAACCTTGTTCAATAACATGACAAGGAAACGTAATACCGAGCGTGAATTAGACCCGCAAATGAAAATACCTCTGAATAACGCTGAATAAAGCAGTCGTATTAATTGTGCGGACTGTTCAGACACCATGCCTTTGTTTTGTTAGCAGTATAATTGGAACATGTTTACATGACCACCTACGCGCTGTTGTTATATGAAAGTTTCGTTCCAAGCACGAATTAATTAGTTATTCATACGAGCTCTTAATCAAACACGCAATAACAACTTTATCAAGAGATGTGTTGACTTTTATCAGATAAAATACGAGCATGTTGTATGACTCTTTTATCGTATTGGATACGTTTGATCGTATGAGTCGAGACTACACTGACCTGTCCAGAACGATACTCATGTTCCTGTGTAGGTTCGCTTTGAGGTCCTTTCGCGAGTACTGGTGCTGGGGAGGGGGCGGCGGCGCGGGAGGCGTCGGGGGAACTCCCGCGGCCGGCGCTCTCTTCCCAATGAGCACCCGCAACTCGGCCATCAAAGTTTGCACCATACGGAACACGTCTCTCTGCCACCGCACCGACGACACTTGTGATATGCCACCATCAATCACCCGAGGCCGGACCTGCCAAGAACCATTGGCTCGGGCGATGCATCGATACCGTGACGTCATTGCGTCATCGCGCCACCATCGCACGTGATGGTGAATGGAACATCGATTTCGATGTCGATACGGGCGTCCTAGCAGAGCGCACGCGGTGTCTGAACTGTAGAGTCGCCACGGTACGGTGGCGCGTTCGCCGCTACGACCTCGCCGCTTTTTATAAGCGTCCGATGAGAGCGCACCACCTTGCGTATTGCGAGATCGAATAAGTTTCCCGTTTATATTTAGGCGGGCTAAGGCGGGAATATTGGCCACGCAATAGAGATAGTAGCAGGCGAACGGCGAAACAAAAACTAAATTTATGTCATTCGTGGGTGAATCGCAAGGTTGTAAATAGTTTCACGCGTTAAATGTTTATCCATTATACCCTCATCGAGTAATTTATAAATCGAATTATATTTATAATAACAACAATGTTATGGCGTGCACACACGTTGTTAACGACCAATTAGTAATAAACAATCGAAATATAGGTCAGTTGCAGCGAATCACAAACGCTACGGGAGAAAATGGGGTCATGCGAGTATTGTTCGGATTCAGAACGAGTGTTGAGGCTAAATGGGACAGTCATACACTTCCGAAGTCGAATTAGACCAAGGACATACATAACATGACGCGAGGAACTCTCATTCCAATGGAACGCAAACGCAATACAAATAACGTAAACGTGTCTGAAATGAAAGTATCCTTGATGTCGTTATTTCTAGTTACAACACGCTCGTTAATTTTTTTATTAAAAATAATTACTTTGGTCATGAATTTTGTGAGGCAGTTAATGGGGAGGGCAAAACCCCATCACCTGACACCGGCAGGAAGTCTGAGCCGGCAAGCGCGAGACGTATAATAAGAGGTGCAGTAAAAAATGCGTCGTTACTTCATGCGTACATCGACATGAAAACAACTTTTGTTTAATACAAAACAAGGAATTCGAGAAAAAGAGATTTAAAATAAGAGGAGAGCAAGGATTTTTGAGCGACGACTTACAACAGCTCAGATAGAGTTCAACTTCTAAGAACAGCTTTCTTTTCTTCCAAATCGGGAAGTGTACCTATATTTTTAGCTTAATCTATTTTAAGTAATTTTTTGATTAAACAATGAAACTAAAAACAAAAATTTTATTTTATTTCTGTACAGTTTTTGTACATATTTAGAAAAATGTTTTACTTTAACTGCTAAATCAATATTGCTGAACGTTCGTAAACTAAAAGAAAGAAAATAACTGAGACCAAAAAATTATCGTAAATAATTTGCAAGATTCTAAGTATTTGAATAAGTGCCTTAGTAGGTCAATAAATGAAAAGTTTCGTGAGCGTATAGATAAGAAGATTTAAATCCATTCATTACATATGCAACAACAAACAGGCAGTTGTGCAATAAAGACACAATAATGCTTTCCGCAGATTAATGCTGCCGGTGAAGTTTTGTATGACCAACACGTTGTCCTAAGACGATAAGACTTTCTCCAATCAAAACTAAGAGAATAAGATTGGATCAAGATTATCGAAGCGTAATCGATAGTCGTAAAGACTAATGCTTCCGACACTGAACACAATACAAAGAGGAAGTAAATACAATTTCCTCAAGTTCTTGCTAATACAGAACAAATTCACGATCATCCAGAGAAAATAGATGATAGACGATAGTTCATATTTCTGTCTCACAGGTGGAACAAAAGGTCAAAGCAATCCAAAGCGATTGGACCGAAATAATTTAACCATTTAAGCTTTTTATTAAAAACTTGAACGACACTTATCAATATAAAAATTACTGAATCATACAAAAGATTCAATAGAGTTGGAGTGCCTTCAAAATTTAATGGAACAGTAAAACCCACAAAAGATCTGCAGCTCGTGACTCTCACGAATGTATAAAAAGACTCTTTAAACTTCATTTAAAATGCAGTGTTAATTTAGAATCGTAGGCTAGAAGATTCGGTACAACGCTAAACTTTTTTTAAATATGTCGAAAAACATAACGCAATATACGAACCTGACGTACTCTGCTCATTACTCTTTATGACGTCACCAGACTGCAAACAATGAAACATTACCACCTCGTGTACCAATTGCTTAATTGGTGTAACTGTTTGTATCAATACCAATTAACGGATCAGTGGCAAAAACATCAGCAGAGGTGAAATTAGCACAGAGACATGGTGCGGGACGTTTATAAATAAATAAAAAGCCTTCGGGGTCGCGAACGCGGAAGCTTGACCTAGTTTACTTAATAACAGGGGCAACGTTCCAGTTTGGTGGTGTACTTACAAGTGGTGTTTCAAATGGTCCTCCAGGGTCCCTGGTGGTAGGTCACACTTGTCCGAATACCGTTTCGCAGTTTCGCGGCTTTGTTAGCGAGACGCTAGGGGTTAGCGTCCTCCTCGCGCGGTTGTCGTATTGGAACTGAGTGAGTGTGCGCGCGTCCCTATTCCCGGCGTCCTTGCGTGAATGGTTGGAACGGGGCGGGTATCGTGGGGTGGCGCCATGGTAGCACGTTGAAACAAAGCGTCAATCAATATGCGAGATGAGAGATATCCGGTTAATCGTCAAAATGCCGAGCTAAATATGCGTGGTCACATAATTGTGATAAATTTAGTTTCAACTTTATTAATTTCCAGCCTTAAATCGCCTTAAAAGCCTTTAAGCTTTGGGGTTAGAGAAATTGAACTATGTTTATTATATTAAAGCCATGTTTAATTACAGGAGAATATAGATTTCAAATCGCTGTTTATGAGAGCAGACAGATTTGTGTTTCTCAAATTAAACGAGATTTCAACCTTTCTCTTGAATGGTAATTTAGTTTGTGAAACGTCTGAAAGGTCGAAGGCGCCGTCAAAGTTGAAGGACACAAAAACTAAGGTTATTGGCACTATGAGCAAGTTAGAATGTATTTATTGGCAGTTAATAGAACTTTTGGACGAACGATTCATTCTGAGAAAGGCCACCTGCTGATTTTGACATTGCCTCAAATAAAATTTCTTTAGTTACTCACTTCAACAATATTTACAACAAGCAAAAAAACTAACGATCAAACCATTGCTATGGGATCTAATAAATATTTTCTCAAGTAGCTTCCATGCAGAGACATATCGATGTCGATGTGTATATGTGTAACTATCGAGTTAGACATAGATTTTCAATAGAACAACTAGTCTTGTTAGTATGACAGTAATGACGTCTCATTATACCTCAGTTTGAACCACACGGCGGGTGGGTGAGTTCAAACTGTGCGAGTGTGTGTTCGTTATCGACTCGCCGCCGGCGGCGCGGTGGGCCGCGGTTGGCGTACGGTTTGTTTGCGAGGGAACGCGCACCTGTCAACCGATGGGGTTGTTACGCCCTTGGCAGTTCCATCCACGTCTATAGGGTTGCCAGGTCGTCAAACTTTAAAGTTGGACATTTGGGTAAAACAGCCGGACATTATAAGTACAAAATCGTCAGCTTGGTAGCTGTCGAGGAAGGTGGGAGGGGGAATTGCAAAACACTATTAAACGTTCAGTGAACATTTATCGGCGTTTTTAAATTCGATTAATTAAAGTAAAATATTGGTATCCGAGCGACTCGCCATTTGACATTTTGGCGGACACGCAAACAAAAATAAAGCCTATGTCCAACTTTATCCAGACGCCTGGCAACATTACATATCTAGCTACCTATTCACATAAAGACGATAAACAAATGATGGTTACGACGTTTGTATAATGAATTCGAATCGAACGAGCTCTTTCCTGTAAGTTAAGTATTATATTATAGCCGATTGTAAGTGAAATCAAGGTGTTTTAATCGCAAAATACATTCGCCTACACTGCAAAGTGATGTTACAGCTAGCGGTATTATGCAGTGTTTAAGTAAATTTAATTGTACTTTAATTTCTAATGTATACGTAGACCTTCATGATAAGACGACAACTTGTACATGCCATTAAGTTAAACAAAATTACAGTGTCTTAATGCGTATTTTATAGCTGAACATAATTGATAGAGTTTAATTAATTATTTAGCTTCAAGATACTAGCACAGTTACTATGTAACATGGCGAAGTTTAATAGCGAAGACTTAATTAAGAACTAAACGTTTATTATTGCATAGATATAAGTATTTCAAACAAAATAATTTTATTTCTCCCACGTTTTTTCGTCAACCGCATCAACTTTATAACACTTCAGGAACAGTGTTATTCTATATATATGACAGATCCTGGCTACAGGAAAAGGAAGAACTAATTACGGAAGAGATCGATTATTCACCAACGCGGAAGAATCAATTGCAATTAACATCTGAAGTTTTCAACCTCTCCGTCAAAATTTGAGCAATGCTAAAATAGACTAACATTCCTACTTTTAACTCCTATCATATTCTTATTCTTTATCGTTACTCCCGATCTACATCGCAATTCCTTTTAAATTCATCATTCATTTTAATTTATGAATATTTTTTTTATTGTTCGACCGTCTACAAATAACGCTGTGAGCCTGTTTGTGATTAGTTATACCTACTCGTTCCCCAGCGGCTATTCATCACGAGATAGTCTGTTCTGACGTTCGCAACTGGATATCAATAAAACAGAATGTGTGTTTAAAATACGGTAGGCGGAGGCGGGCACCATGCAACAGGTTTTTCGCATGCACGACAACACAAAATGCAGATGCATTCGTTACATAATTCGCGACGCAACCGATTTTTTATAAATATTGAAATCCCTGCGATGTTCACCGAACCTGATGATGAACGTTGTGAAACGTCGTGAGTAGGAAGTAGATAAGCAGTGTGATGTGCATTAAATTTCACCCGTAGGTTTAGCCAGATACGGCTCAAACCAATGTTTAACAATAGTCCACAGCTTGGTGTATGATTCAAAAGTTAAGCTTGAATACGCAGCATGTTATTCATATTGTTCAGAATTTGTCTACGCGGAGACAAAGACGCAAAAACAACACATTTGTATTGTGCCAGGTAGCCAACCCGTACCAATTCCCTCCCGTACAGATAATACAATAATACATACATCATTACGTTATATTCGACAGTTTTCAATGCACAAGTGGAGGATACTTGTAACCCTGTCCCAATTGCGTAACTTAATTGTCTCCCACTGGCAATCCGAAATAGATGGACACTGTCAACTTCTTCACGCTTATCGAATAATTCTGTTTTATCGGATATGCAACCGGATAGACTTCAGCCATACATTGTATTGATTGAACCAAATATTGAATATATGATAATCTTTCCAATACTTGAATATTATCCACTGGAACGCGAATTAACTTCAGACTGTCGTCGTGGTCAAATACAAAATACTCATTAACCTTAATATCACAGATAAATTTTCTCGCGTTCCCATTAAGCCCGCTGAAACGTCTTCCTTCTTTCTTAATCAGGTCATCAAGTTTCTAGGCTAAACGTGGTCTTCCCAAGCTAAATCTTTCGATATTTAGTCGACAATATCGTTGGACTTTAGTAGGTAGGTTTATTACCGGAAAGTTGTCTCCTATATGTAGGTATGTTTGTGATTCCTGTAAATATTTGTCCTCGATCTCATGCAAATTTATGTTTTCAGTGTCTACATTTCGCCGTATGAGATGTGCCAGTTAGAACGAGACACACACACGGCAATTGATATTCAGCATTGTTTTTCAAAGCGAAACTAGTACAGTGGCAAGTTTGTTTTCGGTTACACTACTACTGCAAAAATTTAAGTACTAGCAAAATTATTATGGAGAGCAACGAATGCGTAAGATATATTTGACCTCCCGTTACAATCTTGAAACAGGACTTAAAGATAAGTTTGTAATATTGAAAATCCTAGATGGCTAGTTGCCATCTAGGTTAATGAAATTATTTCTGGTGATTCGATCTACCCTAATAGATTTATGCAGTATTAGTTAACTCCCTCGCAATCCAGCCGTCGCGTATAGTAACCGAACAGGCCTGACCTTCTCAATGTAAGCAACACCTATAACATGAAGTTTCTTTACCGTCACGCCGCACAATGGGTTTACCGCTTGCAAAACTTGCGCTATCTCACTTACAGCATTTATTGTCGCCAAGGATAAAAAGGTCATTGTTGCTTGTCTGTTCACTGACATCGGCAAAAGCTTAAGCTGATAAACACAATACGGGTTTTATTTGTACGAAGCCCTCGAGTTAATTGAGGTCAGCATAGACGTTTGTTGATTTTGTTGAAACCTTGGAAACTGTATACTTACCTATTACAAAGTGTTAACTCGATAATTATTCACAGTGATGAGTAGGTACCTACTTCAAAGTATTAGAGCACTAACAATATTATAGAGATGCATTAAGTAAAACGACCACAGTGTATGTCAAGATAAGACTTAAAAATAGTATGTTTTTCGGGAAAATGGTCTTAACCATCATTCAGGTTCATTTATATAAAGCGACAATAGCAACAATGATTCTAATCAAGGAACAGGACATTGTTTATTTTTAACCGACTTCAAAAAAAGGACGAGGTACTCAATTCGACTGTATTGTTTTTCTTATGTGTGCTAACCTCAAAATTTCGCACTGGGTGATCTGATTTTGATAATTCTTTCTTATTCGAAACAAAGTTAAGTACTTCTTTATTCAAAAGAAAGAAGAATTTATCAAATAGACGCATTTCGCTCATCAAAGATACAAAAGACATTTTGAAAATTTACAGCCTATTAATTCTTACAATAACATTACCTTTAATAGGAGCTTGTTTCATAAAAGATTCGGTTTCATAAAAGAGAAACTTTGGTTTTGAACTGGAAAGTTATTAACAAATTACATAATTTGATTGTACTTAACAGAGATAAGTTAGATATAGCGCGGACTGCAGAGTGTCGTGGAAGGTCGTCCTTGGCTTGCAGAGAATCGAGGTCGGCGACTAGCAGCGCCGGCGATGAGATTATACATTTTTAATTTTATGGTCTTGTGTTAATTGCACATTTATTTACAGTACCACAAACTTATCCGGCCCGGTGGCCAAAATTGGAACTAATGCAAATGTTATACTGCTATCAGAAAACGACAAAAACAGTAGCGCCCATCTCATCGGGTCAGATAAGTTTGTGGTGACAGGTAGTTATGTCATGATAAAAGGGAGTTTTTTTTATATAATGTCCAATAAACCAATAAAATAGTTTTTAGGAAAAATTCGCCCATAGACATAATTAACACTTAAGGTATCATTATTGCGTAGCTGACTAAGAAAAAAGAGAGAAGAAAGAAAAGGACGTTCAGCAAAAGGTCCCTGGTGCAATTATTTATTATTATGAGTTAAGGCTACGGCTACGGGTTATAATAATAAAACTACCGTTATGACGTCTAAGTATTCACTTTGATCCTCTGTGTCAAGGAGGAGGGCGGGTAGAAAATATAAAGGAAATTTACGCAAAACAAAAAGCCAAGACAAAAAATATCTGCCATCGGTCTTCCGTCTTCATAGTAACGGAAGTCGGAAACCCTCGCTTAGCAAACAGATTCACTACCAAATTCCACGGTCAATTTTTATCTAAATATGCTTTGGATTTTGTCGTTACTTATGATTGTTTTTGTCTTGATTAACTTAACAACCACATCTCAGGTAAATTCCAATTGATTTTAAGTACTGACGACTTGAATAATGCAACGGTTCCCATGCCAGACTACAGTTAGAAGGTCCTGTGGTTTGATTTCCAGCGGAGAGGAAATTCGGATAACGAGTTTTCTGTACTCGGTCTAAATATGTGCTCTTGATGTATGAAAGGGAGGGAATCCTAGTAAACTTTAATTTGTATTATCATGTTTCAAACAAATTATCGTGTAAATATTGTAAATTATCATGTTTCAACAATTAACTTTAATGCTCAGTAAGTCAATTACATCGTTAACGAACACCAGAGCAACAATTTCTCTCTTACATCAAAGCGTATTGTAACCGTAACAGCCGTCGTTTGTGAGTCAGTAGAATCTTATCGGAAATCTAATTATACCAATATAAAGTGATATCATGCGAATGCGAATAGGAACACGGTGCGAGCGTTGCGCAAGAGCGCAAGCGTAAGTTGCGTGCGCGCAATGACACGCACCGTCTCCCGTCAGAACATCAGGTACGCGCACACATCGTCTCAAGCGGTAACGTGTCATGACAACTGACAGCCATTAGGGTTCCGTACTTGCGATAGAAATCCTATACATGTGCTGTGTGCAGTGCACTGTCAATTCTAGAATGTGTTTCATTCATATTTTTAAAGGTTTCGGATAGATAATGAAGATGCAGAAACATCCTTCCACTACTCGACATGTCATCTGTGACAAGACTCGCATCGGGTCTAGTCTAGGAGCAATGTTAGCAGAATGAGAAAGAGAGAGAACATTAGTTTGTCTAAATTTCAGAGACCACAACAACTCTTGTCAAATGCAATATGCGAAAAAAGTTTTAAGTCTATACATTGTTAGACTAAAATAAAACTAAAGGAAAGATAATTTACTAAAATTAAATTACTTCACTCAGCTAAGGAATAGCTTAAAACTTTGAAAATGTCTATACTAAAAACCTCAATAAAAAATACAAGTCGTTTTATTATGATTGCAAATAAAAAATATTCGAGGATATATTTTTAAATGATTGATTCGCAACCTAATCCACGCGAATCAGTTCCGACTTGACCGATTTGGTTAGAAATCGTGCGGTTATTTGATTGATTTAAACCCCATGTAATGCATGAATTAATAATAAGCATTTATTCTTTATTTGCAGTTAGGTAGGCGATG
The DNA here is from genome assembly GCA_018248915.1 of Hesperia meskei straton. Lineage (NCBI taxonomy): Eukaryota > Metazoa > Arthropoda > Insecta > Lepidoptera > Hesperiidae > Hesperia > Hesperia meskei. The sequence goes on along the minus strand of DWJQ01000081.1, from coordinate 6,421 downwards.
AATACTGATAATATATAAGTGGTTTATTTGACTAGTTCTTGGTTGGGTGACTGTTTGTTGTATAAAAATATACGAAGTATTCAAACGGGCAAACTGGCCATGCAATTATAAGTGGTCATCATCACTAATATATAACGGCAAATCTAGGGGCATCACAAATTGGTGCTAGCCAATAAGGAAGCAATAAATCAAAACACTTATTAACAAATATCTATAAATTATCACCAAAACTTCGTTATGAAGTAGCCGACACAGACTCGCGTTACAGTGCTAAATGAAATTTGCAGCCAAAAGACAATTTACTTTGAAATAAAATCTTTAAAATCATGATCTGGTAATTATGTAAGATGTAAGAACACGCCAAAGGCGAAAATGTCAAAGGTTAAAAGTTGTTCAAGTATATCTTACGTTACATAGATTATCATATTCATTTTCATGTGTTAACTGTTAGGAAATATGAGCAGTTTCACTAAATACTTATTAGCATGGCACTGTGACCTAGCGGTAAGTAACTGTGGGGGTCCGCTGGAGTTTCCTCTCGTAACTTCAGAAGACCGTTGGGGCTCACTAATACAATCTCGATTTAATTAACAGTTATCCTGAAAAATATTAAAATACAACCGTAATAAATAATAAATAAAAGTATGCCATTCGCTCAACGCACATTAGAAATGGGGAAGACAGTAGCAGCGATCCTATCTACAAAGAAACGGAAACGTTAATTAAAATAACGAAGGAACACAAATCGTCGATAACGAGCCGTGAAAACTATTCACTTTAAAGCTACAAAAACAATTTTTGACATACGAGAGATGAGAAAACAGGAAAAGCTAATGAGGTCATTGATGGAATTCAATAACGCTGAAAACAAACAGTAAATTCAACGACGGTGCTTGTTGGTAATAAACTATGTTAAGTAAACTCAATCAGCGTGATAAAATCAAGGGATATATTTATTTTACGTTAGAGATGTGACAGCGATGATTGAAGAGATAACGCAGCCAAATATGACAAGTAGGTGCACACCGTTGAAACCGTCTCCAGCGAAGATTGGTATATACTGCGATAAAAATCAGAATACGTGCCGATGATGTGATGTTGCTGTGCATTACGTAACGTTATAGCTCTTCGAGTTGCAATAGTATTGCTAAACTTGGCTGTACAACAACGGTCCTTTTACGACAGTAATAAAAGATATAAAGATGGAGACAATGAAAAAAGTGAAAATATTAAATTGTATGCTGTTGAGTGAAACCGACTCTGATATTAGTGGGCAGCAATCGGTGTGAAATGATATAAACAAGAGGAATTAGCGTCGGCCGATAGCCTGAGCTAATCTGACCGCAAGGGAGCGGGCGCCACTTTGACTTTCCCTTTTCTTCTTGTGAAAGTGATGATGGCCAGTACAACAAAGCCATGTTTGCATCCTAAGCTCATCCAACGGGCTAGCCGATTGAAAGTTGTATAACTTAACAGTAAAGTACAATAATAGTCAAAGCCTGCAATTCAAGACAGTCAAATAAAATCTAAGTGAAAGGAAAGATATCGTACACAAAAATGTTGAAAATTTTAACTGAAGAAGTTCATTCTACTAATTACATATGCTATTTTTTGCAATACATATTTATGTAGGTAAAATACAGACATAAATGCAAAATATATTTCTTGAAAACTAAATTGTTTTTTGCTTTAGAATTAAGTATCATACACTAAGGAAGATAGAATTTATATTTACAAGTATGATTATGGCTAAACAGGTTTTCAAGATCCCAAAAAATTTGGTGCTGTTATGGTTATGACAGGCGGATGTTAGTTGAGTAATAAAATTCGCAATCGTACACTATCGCACTCGATATATCAACAGCAAGTGGCCATTGGTGATCAAATCGTGACCGTCCACAATCTGCACGTGATAGTGAAACTGCGACGATTTCTGTTAAGGAAAATGAAATTTCACACAGGCGTTGGGTGGCACACGTGCGGAATTTCAATATGGCAGATCGTGTTGCAGTTAAATAGGACGTCAATCCGCTTAGATATGCAAAATGAAAACGCAACGCGTTAATTGCAAATGCAGCCGCGATCAACGGTGAGAAACATCGCTGGCTGCCAACTCGGTCAATGCGACTGCTCGTAACAGTGAAAAGAGTGCGCGTAGTTGCCTGAGCGTAGTAACCAAAATGTATGAACGTCAATCAATGTAATCATGTAAGCTTGAGAACTAATTGTCGTTACAGGATACTTTGGTTCATTTCAATGCGGTTGATTACACGCGTCTGTCTCAGTTTTTATTTCAGCAAAAAAATAATACTACATCGGTTGGCTTTAGTGTCAATGTTAGGTTTAACAAATCATTTATTTAATTTAGACTTAACAAATCATTTATCCAATAGTTACTTTTTATTTCTGTTCTGGTGCAATTTGCAGGATTCTAAAATCGATTTGAGTATTCAGTGTATTTTGAACACCAACACAAAAACTCATGGTACAATTTCAAAATTTGGACTTTTTCTAGAAAAAATAAAATTGTGACAAGTTTAAGTTCCAATGACAATCTGTATCACTTTGATTTAATTAACATAGAAATAATAGAGTGGGTAAATTAATATTTTTATACTGTAATACGTTAAGAAGTTTTATAAGAAATTTATGGCTAGCTAAGAAAACCACATGAACAGAGAGTTTCAAAAGACTAATGGATCGATACATCGATTGACGAAATAAAATTTGCGACGTGATACTATGGATTTTCGAAAAATGTTTGGGGCAGTTCGAATAAAAAACGTAATAAACACTTAATTATTCAAACTATCTATAATCTTTGTATGCAAATGTTAAAATAACATTTACATTGTGTACCCCACCCTTCAAATTTCGCATCGTCTACTCCGTACAATATCATTGTCTAGAACCGATTGCACTTAGCGATAAGAACATCCATTGTCTACAGTCTACACCGTTTTATTACAATTAAAATTAATTATAAGTTCGTGTAAATGTGTTACATAATATCATTGTGTGTATATTTACTTACGAACATAAAGATTTTTCAGTAGCAAACATTCAAAATTTAGGTCAGATGTTAATTCCTCTCCATCTACTTTGAGATAAAACGACTCGAACGATGGTAACAGCTTGATTTAAAAATATAAATATTAGTGTAATGTAAACATATTTGACAGTGAAAAATCGTGTCGAGTAGATTCATTACTATGAATACTTAATAGTTACACTTACTTTGACGTACCAAATAGGTACCAAGCAACTAATAACAAACAAGTATCTATAAAACATGATTGATTGTTCAATATTACCAATGCATATCAAATTCTCTACGATCGGTCGTTAAAGACTGGGCATTTAGACTTAACTATTGGTTTTCGCGTGAAATTACTGGCGCGCAGCTAGTTGAACGTTATTGTACACTTATCTGATACTAAAATCTGTTAAAACGAATTGTAATAGTGTAAAGGGTCTATACAGGGAATCAGGGATGGGTGTAGATGGCGAGTAAAGTAAAGTAAAACCTTAAACAAATAAATTTTGCTTCAATTTCTTTAGTTTGTCTGTCATTAATGTGTCAGTGTCGCGCGAAATCTACTGAACAAAGTCACGAGGACGTCGCAGTTTGAAAGCTTACGAATCAACTTGATAACTGCTTGAGCTTATGAACTTTCCTGTCTGCAGTTCATCGTACTTTCACACAATAGGTAAACTTTCAATACGGACAAAGTCAGTCGTTGGTAAAACCTATCATAGCAATATAATCGCAGCGGCACTCTCAAGGTCGCCGAGTTGTTCCGTGTGATAAACAAAGCAATAAATGATTATTATCCGTACATAACAACAATAAATAACACGACGGTCGGTAACTCATAACGAGATTTACAAGTTAATTGTCCGCTTACTTCATGTAAAATAAACAAAACTAAATAAAAGAATCCTTGTATGCAATATCGATTAACGTATATCGTATCCGCGACGATAGACGTCACAACTTCTACAACATTAATTTCAACGAAGAATTAATTTTATGTACCTACCTATAATACTCTCTATAGTACACAGAAAAAGATGAAATTTTTAAAATAAAAGGAAATACAAAAGACGACTTTATCCCTACGCAGAGATCTCTTTCAGGTAAGGAAGGGACTCTATTGAAAAATATAAATAGAAGCATTATGTTCCATCATTGATGATATTATTGTTTATAATAATTGTGATATCATTGATTCACAACATTCTAGATACTTAACTGGACAGATAAATAGAACACGTGTAAATGTAGTCAAGGATTAGAGATATGATTACTTGATTTGAGCATCGAATATTAAACAACCAACGGATCGGATAGAGGAGATTTACAAAGTCGAATAGCGATGACTTAATTGAAATTATCAAAACTACATGGTATTAAAAATGAACCCTAGAAATACAATTGTGACATGAAGTCATAATGCTGTATTTTTCTTCGAGTTACCTAATAAATAGCCTTAGAAACCAACACTGCGTTTGACGCCCCTTTTAAAGCCTTACTGGAATTAATGTCCTACGAAGCATTTTACTTCACTGCAGAAATAACGGCTAACAAATATTTATCTCAAAAAATTTAAATATTCATTTTCGTCTTAGTTACCTAGTCTGCTGCCTAAAAATTTTTCGATTGGGAAAAATAAATAGAATGTGATACCTGAATGTCTGCCATCTCAACTTCCAATACGCAATAATGGGGATCAGTGTCTTTTTTGATCTTCAAATATGCATATGGAGTTACTGATGTCCACGGCCGATGGTGATTACTTGTCATCGTCTGAACTGTTTCGTCTGGTCTTTTGTTAGTTTTTAAATTAAAAATATGTACTTTATCTAATTCATTATCACCATCATCATTATAATGGCAACCTACCTACCTTGTATCTTGTCCAGAATAAGAAACAATGTTGCTTTAATCGCCACCTTTAATTTAATTATTTCTTGTAGTAAACCCACCTTGACAACAACGTCAACAATTGCTCTAGAATAATTCTACACTCACAAACGCTGACTTACTCACACCCCCGCATTTGAATATCCTGCGATGCGGCGGCTGCGAGCGACATAATCATAAACAAATGACATCACTAACCCATCAAGTAAAGACACATACCTATCTTTCCCCAACAGGCATCGTGTCGGAGACTCTACGTTATTAATTTTAACCTATTAAAATATCCAAACCACACCTATTTTACCACTCATCTGCCACACAACAAAACCCATGATGCTACAGGACACAGACATACAAGAGATACGAAACGCAAGGTTTGGCCGTCGCATATAATATTTTCAAACATATCTTGAGACAACATTGCGGTTACAGCTTTTGATGTTACGTTAGGACTTAGGACAGATACGGCAAAACGGCGAGAGATTGTATCGGCAGTGGTCACGAGCATCGACTCCGATGTTTCGACACCGGCTCCTTGACCGATCACATTATTAAGTTTCTTAATCCGCTACACGTCCAAAACACCTATTTAATAAAATGTAAGACATTCATAAATCATTCGACGGCCTTGCAATGTTAATTTCTTTGCGCGCGCTATGCTTGCAAGCGAACGAACGACGTGTACTACACCTTCGATTCGCTCCTTCGGCCTTGGTGCAAAGGATGAAAGCGACTGCAACTATGGTTGTTGAAAATTATGCCTTGTTACTAGTAACTGCTTAGTTAATTTCAGTTTTACGATAAATACGTTCTAACTATTACTTTTGGCTAAATGCGATGTAAAATTAAGTGCTTGTGGGAATTATTGCGCGATAATGATGCTTGATAAAATTTGCAATACATTTAAGCGGATGTTCATTGGAAGATAAACAAACAACGAAAAATAAATACAATGCCGTATAATATAAACTCGTTTACCCTGTAAAGTGCTACGTGATGGTATTTAAAGTTCTGTCAATGTCAAAGGTTGTGGCAAGGGTAATCGTAAAACGACACTAAAATATGCTTACATATAAAATGCAACTGAAACGAAGAATTTGACGATTCAATTTCCGTTTGATAGGTAACGTTAGCCGATCGTCAAGTTCAAGGATTTTTACACCTACAAAGTGAGCTTCATAATTACTAAAAATTAAAAAAAAATTGCCAATGCGATAAATATGGCTGTTATATAAGTGTAGTAGAAACCCGATACGAATCACAATTTCACAGAATATGTATGTAACAATCAGTCTTTGTCTATTCTGGCCACGGTGGTGGCTATTTGTAACATTGCGTTCGGCGAGTGAGCGTATTACATACGATGATGCGGGCATTAAGAAGTAGCCAGGCTATAATTTTAAGTAGATACACCACAGCGGAGTTGCGTGCCGTAATATCGTTGCTACGTAACACACTTACGGCCGTGTTAATGCGAACAGAGAGGGGCTGACT